>JAVSBS010007474.1:19102-57735 GCA_033124195.1 Coracias cyanogaster
ACCTCACCTGCAATGGTTCCAGGGATGGGGCAGCCACCACCTCTCTGGGCAACCTGGGCCAGGCTCTCACCACCCTCGCTATAAAAAATTTCTTCCTTTTCTCTAGTCTAAATCTCCCTCTTTTAGTTTAAAACCATCACCCCTTGTCCTGTCACAACAGGCCCTGCCAGAAAGATTGTCTCCAGCTTTCTGACAGTCCCCTTTAAGTACTGAAAGGCCACAAGAAGGTCTCCCCGGATCCTTCTCTTCTCCAGGCTGAACAAGCCCAACTCTCTCAGCCTGGCCTCCCAGCAGAGCGGTTCCAGCCCCCTGATTGTTTTTGTGGCCTCCTCTGGACCTGCTCTAACAAGTCCATGTCTGCCTTGTGCTGAGAAATCAGAGCTGGATGTGAAATTGAACTGGGTTTGAATCCTATAATGAAGACTATGGTCTGTACTGGCACGGCAGTTTTCTGGAAGTGGATCAGGTGGTTCTCATATAAGCATCCTCAGGTCTTTAGGAAGCAGATCTTTGGTAAGTGTGGCGCATGGGCCTGTGTTGCTTTGCCCCACTTGGTCTGTCATCTCCACTTTTTTGGATAGCTGAAACGAAGCAGAAAGACATTAGAGCCGCGGAAGGGAGTGCTGGTGCTGGGAATGTGCCGCCGAATCCCCATTCTTCCTTCTTTCCTTTAATTATGTCCTTCGAAAGCAGAGTCCTCTAGTGCTAAAAGAAGATGATGGCAAACTGCCTTGTTAACCTATTTTAAGTAAATCTGTATTGAGTTTCCTGCTGTGCCTAAGAGCTGGAAGTCCCAGTGGAGTTTTTATATTTTATTCCTGCACTAGCTTTCTCTGGACTTTAATTCCCCTCTTCCTTTTTCTTATACCCCAAAAGAAATGCAAATTTAATTTCACAGGAAATAAGGATATACTTGAATAAGACAATTTTTTTTTTGCCAATAACTCAGTGTCTCCCACTGGTTAGTAACTAATTTCAAGGGATCTAACATTTTTGCCTTTCTTAAAACAAATTCTTTGCATACAGCAGCCTCACGCAAACTCCTTTAGCACAGAAAGGAAAAGCATTTTAGCAGGGAAAATAATTTTGTGGAGAAGAGCAGTGCAGGCCACCTGTGTGGTATTAGTAGGAGATGAGGGAAAAGATATTTCTGGTTTTTATTAATAATTAATTTAATTTTCTATAGCCCTCTTATAAAAGTTCCTCAACAAATTTTCAGAGTGTATAACATATGTATTGCTGAATTGTAGCTATTTCTGGAGTTCTTCTTCTGTTTCACTATAGACATGGAGATGGTGTTTAATAGTTTAGGTCAGTAAGTCATTATGAAAACCTCCACTGAAATAATACTCTTGAACTAATAATGTTGTATACAGTCTAAACTGTTAAAGGTTTTTTTGCTTTTTTTTTTCATTATGATTTCCTACTTTTTCTGTTGTGATATGGCATGGATTGTAGTGATATCCATTGGACCTACAGGGAAAATGGAGTGCATATCTAACTTGCTCTAAAGGGCACTTAGTACGAGCACGTAAAGAATGAGATACAGCCATAGTCTGCTAAAAAGTGTCCATGTGTCCTTACCAAGCAAAAATACCCAGATAGATTGTTATAGGGGATTTTTATTACTCACCACAGAATTTGGCCTAGACACATGAGCACTGGCAAGGTAAAAACATCAATAAATAAATGTCAGAATAAACTTTTGTGCTGTCCACTGGCCTCAGTTTTATGTTTTATCTGAAATATCTGACCTGGGAAGAACACAAGCCTCCTTCCTAGCACCCCGGTTTGAGTCTGATCTTGCTAATGCCCAGCTTGGAAAGCAGGTGTCTGAACTTGGCTTTTGAGCAGGGCTTATTCTGGCCCTGCTTGGCCAAGCCCCAGGCTGCCTCTCAGACCCATCCTGACCCCTGGGCTGGTGTTTAGCTGCTTTGCTAATTCAGGACCTGCATTATCACCACATCCTGCAACGATGCTTTTTTCCTTTTTTTGTCTTTTCCTCACCAAACTTCCAACCTGGCTCATCTCAGGGGATCTGGCAAAACTCTCCACCAGTGCTGTGGCTGGGAGAAAGGTCCAGGCAGCAGGACACAGCTGAGAAATAAAGTCTAACAGGCAAGAGCAGCAGCCCAGGCTGATGGGAGTGTGGCTAGGCAACAGCATGGGGAGTGGAGGAATGATCTCTCTTTGTCAGACAGCCGAGCTGTTAGAGGTTATGAGATTCTTTTATTGCACTAATTTGCAGTGCAATGTGCTGACATTCTCTCCCTGTTGCACAGAGAATATATAAATTATGCCTGCAGGACGATTAACTGTTTGTCCAGGCTAATTGTCAGTATTAAATCTTGCTCAGTCACAGTTTTAAAGCTTAATTTAAACTCTCTATCTTTAAGGAATCTGCACTCCCACTCCCCCTCCCACCACGGGGAAAAAAATAATAAAGATTTAATGGTTTAAGTCAGTTCCCTTTGTAAGAGCTAAAGTTATAATTGGGTGTGTGGATAGTGGAAGCATCTGCACATGATGAGCCTGTGGAGTTTCCCTTTTGCTTTGGCCGATAATGTTCATTTCAAATCCCATTGTCTTTGCTACCCTGTATTAATTTCTGAATTATGTATTATTGTTCTGAGACCCTGGAGCCACAGCTATTCCCCACATCTATTACTGCATAAATCTTTGCTGTGTGCTTAAAACAGCAATGTTTCATCCTGAAAGATGGAGAGGAACACAAGCGCTAATGAAAAATCCCCCTCCCCATGAAATGGGCAAAAATCAGATGTGCAGACCTTGTAGGGTGGCTGGGGAGCAGAGGGCAGGTGGACCCAGCTGCCAGGAGCTGACGCAACAGGCACAAGAGGGATAGAGCCCACCACGGGTTTCCGTGATGCATCTTTGCATGCCACGGGTCAAGACCTGCTGCTGAAGCGGAGATGATCCCAGCTGTGCAGATGATGCTCTGGGCAGGTGAAACTGCTGCTCTCGTGGCCGAGCCCATGCTGACGGACAGCCTTGTGCATGAAAACAGTCCTCGTGGTGTCACCAGGGATGAAGATCACTGATCACGCTGCTGTAGGCTTTCCATTTTCAATAACTTGTGTTTTCTTCTGTTATTATTCACCTGTAAAGAGAGACAGATGTATGCAGTTGGCCTATCTCCTCCTAAGATTTGTGTAAGCAGTGCTGTGAAGTATCTTTCTCTCATCTCTGCTTGTCCCTAGACTTGTGTTTCTGAAGCTCTTTACCAGCAGCGTGGGTTTAGCTGATGGTTGCCCTGACCTTGTTGGGGCCAAAAGTTAGCTGTCAGTATGCTGTGGCTGCACTCGAGCATGCTTCGATACCCTAATTAGCTGCTTATGGTGCAGTTCCAGCAAACGAAAGGGTGACATCACACCTTGCCTTTAAAATGTACTTAATTGCATTTTTCCTTGCCTTGGTTCAGCTTGTTATCATCATCATCTGCCAAGAGCATGGTAATGACCCCACAGCTCTGGGACACCATCTCCCACTCAGGAGAGGTGGCTCAGAGTGACTCACCAGGACACGTGTCACCATGTGCATGCTCCTGGCTTGGTGAGAGCATCGAGGATGCGTTGGCCTGCCCTGGCTTTTGCCCACGCTGAAGAATGATGCGCTGGGAGATGTCAGAGAGATTGTATTTCTTGTGTGGTTTCTGTAGGACTCATGGTGCCATTGGAGAATTAAGGGGCTTAAGGTCTGAGCCCTTCTGAGCTTTACTTGACCTCTTGCAAGTCTTCAACAGGACTTTTCTTTCTAGAGGAGAAGCACAGGAGTGAAAGTGTTCCCCGTGCCGTTAATCTGTGGTGAAGGGTTTGCTAATCTGACACAGGCCAAAGATGAGCATGTTCTCGCTCGGTGAAAGGGATCAAGCGCTTTTTGACCTGGGGCAGGCAATAATCGAAAAGAAGGTGACTGTGGCTGGAAATGAGCCCAGTGACATAAGGAGCCTGGTCTGTCCACTCCTGGAAAATTGTAACAGTGACAGCCAGGACAGAGAGACTTGCACCACAGAGCCCCTGCTTTTTATTTAGGGAGAACATTAGTAGTAGAGGATGAGGGTTGATCCAGCAGCTGGTTTGGAGGCTGATACCTCACACTGCTCATCACCCCAGTGTTGCACTGCTTGATGGGGATGAGAGGTGGAAGCACCAAGCATGACACTTGCACCCCTCTCCTTTCCTCCCAGTGCTGAAGTGATGGAGCGGATTAGAGGTGTCCCTGCAGGTGAGGTCCACAGGTCTTCAGGGGCTTTCGCTGGAGAGTGGGTAAAGGTGGGCAGGTCTATACCCGCAGGAGAAAGCGGCCACCTGGGAGCCAAGGAGAAAATACTCCTTGCTAATCCTGCTCTTTTTGACATCTCACGGAGAAACAAAAGGGCTCATGCTGTTCCACTGCTCTATTAGAGCTCCCTTTAACAGTGACAGCTTTCCTCACTTCTTTTCTGAAATCTGCAAAATTAGGGTGAGCGAAGGATGGGGGAGGAGGAGAGCACAAGTTGGTCTGGAAGAGAGATGCCTGAGAAACATGGAAGGCTACAGGTAGGAGAGGAGAACTAGCAGATGAGAAAGCACGAGGGAAAATAATTAGCCAGATCGGCTGCGTGATGGCAAAGTATTGCCAATGTGACAGGAGAACGTGAAACCTTGGCCTAGTTTAGTGGGAAAAAGAAGGAAGCAAAGGAGGCTTTGCAGAGCCGTGGGGTGCAGCTGGTTCTCCTCTGTGCTGCTGCTCCATGACCCAAGAGCTTTGGTGTGAACAGGGACAGGACAGCTTGCTGCCTGTCCGCAGGGACTGGCAAGACACAAATTGGAGGACTTATGGATTTGGGTGGCTGGGATATTATTGTTATTATCAATATTATTATTAATAATAATAATAATTTGCTACATCTGTAATATTAGAGCAGCCATCTCGGGCCCCATTTGCTTCCATGGCGTGCGTACACTTCCTCCTTCCAGGTCTTGACACCCTTGTGCATGATTATTTAGATGCCCAAGGGATTATTTTGGGCAAACCACCTCTGTTACTCCAAACGAGAGGCAGCCATGTATTTTGCATGTGAATTTGAGTGGTTCTGTTGTAAATTTTACTATTTCTATTAAACCAGTAGAATGGGAAGCTCCATACAGGGAGAGGCTCAGGGGTCTCGACTCTATGTAGCATAAATCTGCAGCTGCCAAAACAAGACCAAGGCTCCTTCTAAGCAGCGGGTCTTGACAATACAAAGTTTCTGCCTATTCCCAGCACTTCATAGCTGGTTTATGCCCCAAAACAAGTTATCCTTATTTCTGTCTTTTATCCCAGTACTCATCAAACCAAATATTCCCATTCTCCATCAGAAGCATCTCACCCCCTTTTTTGTGACTCAAATTTTATGTCAGCCAGGTTCAGGTGTAAACATACAAGATGGGGCAGCAGTAATGGCAGGGCTTCAGTTTTGTCTGACTTGATTGTCTCTGCAGGCTTGTGTAATGAGAGAGGGTAAATACGGGGAAGGCAATCCTGGGCTCCTGCTGGCTTGTTATTTCAGGGACCTTCCCCATAGCCTCTCATATTTGTCTTCCCTCTGATGGGGGAGAGGAGAATTTAGGGTACAGCTCTGGCTGTAATGTATTTGTAAGCAGGCAGTAACTTGAAGTCCTTGAAACCATGAAAGCAACACAGGGGGAGGAAAAAAAAAAAAAAATAAATGTCTCTCCAAGGAGAAGAACAAAGGCAAGGGGCTGAACTACCTGGGCTCGGCAGCCCATGCTGCGGGAGAGCGCGCAGGGGGAGGGCTGCTCGGGTGAGGCAGGGAAGATGCTGTCTTTAGCATATGCTCTGCATATTTTACTGCCAGAGAAGATGGGGCGATGATTTAATATGCAAAGGTAGATATGGCATTGATATGCATCCACACTGCATAACATGTGCATACATATTTCAAAGGTGGTACAAGAAAGTGCATCGCTGAAGGCAAGCATTTATCAGGCTTGCGGTCAGACGTTTGAGACTTTCACAGCCTTAGGAGATCGTGCAGGAGGAGAAACAGTAGCGCGTCTTGATGATTATTAGGGTTTTAAATACAAAATTGTCGAGATGCTGGGAGCAGGGAGAACAGCAAGTGCTTAAGACACATGGAGTGATGTGATGGAGAAGCAGCGAGCGGGTAAACAAAGGCTGCAGAAGGCAACATGGAGAGATGGAGTGAGGAACCTGAAAGAGGAAATTATTCACCTGCAGCCCCTGCTTTCCTCTTAGCAAATTCGTGCTCAAGCCACAGTCAATGAGATGAGCCCCTCTGAGAGCTCTGCAGCTGGGCTGGCCTTTGTGTTCTGTTTAGTTTTGTTCTGGGGACAGAGCTCAGCTGCACAGGAAGAGGGAGGTTTGCCACACACAGATGTGACAAGTGAAGGGGGACACTGCCCTGCGACCCACCCCGCTCACCTGCGGCTGCTTTCAGCAGCGAGCTGCTTCCATTTGGTCTCGCCTTGGAGCCAAGCAGGCAATGGGGACCGAACCCACCCAGGACAGATGCCCACCAAAGGCTGCACCAAGCTAAAAATGGGCCAGCGCCTTCCTGCTATAAGGTCACACCTGGTTGTTAGGAGCACAGGGGATGTCAGGCTGCAGTGTGCCCTGGGTGCTTTTGTTGTCCCCCCTGACGTGGCACCGGTCCCAGGGCAGCAGCGGGCGCAGGCAGGGAGCCCCGGGGGCGGCGGGAGCATGGCGGTGGGGCACGGTGCAGGATGCTGTGCAGATGAAAGCACAGACAGTTTGTGTTTGTTTTGCTTAGTGACAGCTCTAGATTTTAATGTTTGATCACAGCAGGCAGGGAGGTCCTGCAGGGATTTAAAAAGATACTCCGTGCCCATGCACCGACGTGCATTTTCTGTACATTAAATGAGCACATCTCGCCTGCCTCGCTGGAAAAAACTAGTTTGGGCTTAATGCAAATCAGGCTTGGCGCAAGCATGAGATGCATATTGCTGCTGATAGGAATCTGTCTTGTTCTGCTGCTTCTCTAATGCCTACAGACGTGCTCGCACTCCTGCTCCAGCCCAGGTGCACAGGGCCTTGTGGTCCCCACCGTGGGACGTAGGTGACACAAGCAGGGCCCCTGCAAGCCACTCTGCCAGCACAGTGTGGTCCTGCCCTGCAGCCCTGCCTGCCAGGCTCTTTTTGGGACCTTGCACACTATTTTAGCACAATACCGATCCTTCCTGCTCTGCCAGGCTCCTGTAGCCTGCACAGGTTTGCTCTTGTTCCTGATGTCCTCGGGTCCTTTGGGAGTAGAAGTGGTATGAGATGGAGTCGTTGAGCTGTTTGTTGGGCACATTTGAGGTGCTGAAGCAATAATGAGGTGGCTCAGGCTGCCAGCCACAGCTGGTTGCCCTCCGTCCGAGCCCTGTGTGCCCGGCTGTGTGAAGCAGCCCAGACCCCCCAGGGATGGGCTCATCTGCTGAAGCAGAACTGGCTCCGTTGCTTCCTAGGGCATGGTTTACGGTTGGGCTTCTGCGAGTTCGGGGTCCTGCCTCCTCTCAGCATCTTCAAGTGGACTGGGCAGGATCTGGTGGTGGTGGCTGGGGACAGTGGGTGCTGGATGAGAGCTGGGGAGGAGAGCACAGCCGGCAGCGAGGTGTGAAGAACAGAGAGGGCTCGTCCGGCGCTAATGACAGCGGGCAGCACTCCCACCGCACTGGAAGCTACTGTAACTCGATCACTCTTTAATTATCTGGAATTATAGCACTGCTCTCACCCTTTTTATGTTATGGTGGAAGAAATCAGGACATACATTAATTATCTAATCCGTATGTAAAGTGTCACATATAATTTTCCCAGAGCAAAAGGTTCTAGCTTTAAGCCCTGCATCGTCTCTTAATAACTGTGTGTGAGGGAAGAATATATTATCCAGATATATGATTATTACAGTGGTCGTTGGCCACTGTTGCTCCCTTCCCTGGTTTTGGGGCAGCGTGTCTGTTAGAGAGCCTTACACAGGGACACTTGCAGGGTGACTTTTAAATATCCCCAGACAAGAGCCTGTGACCTGGCCGGGTTGTGGGGCATTGAGAGTCCAAAGACCGTGCGTCTTGGTGTTGCAGAAGTACGGTGTGAATCAGATATACCGTTGGCTCTCTTAGGTGGTTTGTGGATTGGGGTTTTGGGTTGTTTTGTGGTTTTTTTTTCTCGGCTGCACTTGGAAGAGAGGGGAAGACCCCACAGCTTCCCTTTGACTAAGACACATGGCAGCTGAAGAAGTCGATTAAGAAAATCAGTATTGCATTTATTAGCCTCCATCTATGATGCATGGTGTTATGCTAATATGCATGAATTAATTACTGTTATTAATTCAATTGAATTAATTTGATATTACTGATGTGTGCAGTGAAGATTTGTTGAGAGTGAGCTGGAGCTGCTTTTAAAAGGTGGTGCAGACACGGGCTGGATTGGTGCGAGTGGGAAGGGGGAGGACGGGCTCTGCAGCAGCCCCAGCACATCTGCTTGCACCACCTGATGCAGCACAGGAGCTCAGAGACCTGTTTATCTTCCATCTCCTTCCCCTCCCTCTGCGGTCTGATCATGACTTCATCCCGTTCTGCAATTAGCGGTTCAAAACAGGAAACAATTCCCTTTGCCTGTCTTTGGGGCCCTTTGGGGTTTTGCTGATAACTCTCCCCACCAGATTGGTGCAGAGAGGCACCAAATGTCCCCAGCTCCTCCAGAAGGTCTGCAGGGAGCAAAGGGTGAAGCCTGACCACGACTATGGGCACAAGAAAGCAGCTCCCAAGCATCGCGCAGGGAAACATCGCGGGGACCCTGAGTGCACTCACAACAGTGCAATAAGTAGTTTGCAAACCCGTGCCAGGCTGTGCGGTATTTGCATAAATTATGAGGTGGAAAGTGTAGCTCAGCTTGAGAAAGCTGCAGCTTGCAGGCTGCTCGTGAGCAGAAGTGAAACTCGTTGTGTGAATTATTTGTTAGAGATTTGCTCTCAGATTGTAGCACAGAAGCTGCCTGCGTTGCTGTACCATCAGAAAATAAAGCCCCAGGTGCTGTTTTGGTTGTAAAGCCCAGACGGTGCCAGCAGCGATGGGTTCTGGAGAGACAGAGGATGCTCGCAGAGGTCAGGGATGTGCCAGGGGTGGGAGGACCTATGGCCAGCACAGATGATGGGTTAGAGCGGAGGACAAAGCCTCCCACAATGCCTGCTCTCTAAAGTGGTGCTGTAAGACATAATGCTAATTAATGAAAGGTAATTTAAAAATATTTAGTGCCAGTGAACAGCCCAGTGCCCAGCGCAACCCCCTTGGGAAGAGGCGAGCGGGCAGAGCCTGTGCAGCCTTGAGTTGGCAGGGCTGTGTCATGTTTCTCAAATGACTGTAATTGGTATTCCACAAGACAAACTACAGGAGCCACAAAGGCCATCACTCCACCAGATCGTTCAATCATGTTGAAGACCAAACTTGCAATTGCTCTTAATGGAAATGCAGAGCCCAGGAGTTTTTCCGTTAGGAAGGGAGAACCTGTAGTTTTCGGTGACCTCCTTTGGGTAGCAGAATAGCAGCTAATTGCAGCTCATAGAGTTGACAGATGTCTCTGCTTCATGCAGCAAATTGGTCACATCTCTTGATAAATATGAGACCTTCTGCTGTTATATATGAGTCCCATGCTTCAAACACCCCCCCCTAATTCATTTCTGTTCCGTTTTCCAGTAGGTTGGTGATATTTTACTGAAATTTCCCCTCCTCCCCCATGTGGAACTGTTTTGCCTCCATTATTTACTGTAGCTTGTTCCCTATTTTAGTCACCCATCAGCCACTGACAGTCTTTATTAGGTCCTTTGCCTGTGGCCCAAGAAGGACAGCCAACCAATTTCACCTGAGGACGACTCCCTAAAGCAGAGAGCTTCTGCTTCTCTCTTCTCTCTGCCCTTCCTGGGGCTACGGGGTCACCTTGGACCAGGGCAGCCTTTTCCTCCACTCCCAGGCCATGCCTGGTCCTGCTCCTCTCCGTGAAGTACCCTCCACTTGGGGTTCAGTGGCTGCTGGTGACCCCTTTCCCATTCCTGCATCCGTTACCAAGCCCCTTGCCCTGTACAGTAGCTGAGTTTCGTCCAGCCCTGGAGGGATGCAGTGTTGCATCTCTCCAGCATGGCTCATTTTCCTCCTCCTCACCCTGCAGAGAAGCCTGGATCAAACTGGATAAGTGAATATCTCCAGTGCTGCTCCATGGAAAACTTTGTCAGGGCTGTGTTGTCTGATTTATCACAATCTGCTCGAGCTCCCCTGGGGTTACTGTTTCTTTATGCCTTATACCTGAGGTGAGCGCTTGCCCTGCCCACCACACACGGCTTTTCCCTGCCCAGTAGAACCCAACCAGCCTGGCAGAGGGGCAAAACTGTCTTGCAGTTTGATAAAGGCTTTCCCCCCCCACCCCCTGCCTTTTCTTAACAACAACAACAATTTGAAATAAATAGTAGGCAGCAGCAGGACCACAGGCTGGGATGGGGCAGAGCTCTGTGTCTCCTCATCCTCCAGAGATGCTCCTCAGCCCTCAGGAGGGACAATGTTGAGATGTTCATGTCCAACCTGCTGTTAAAAACCTTCAAAGAGGCGAGTCCCAAAGCTCCGCCACGCAGCTGGTTCTGGGACTTAATGGGAGCCACCAGACAGAAAGGGGTTTCCTTTATACGTACATGCCTGTGCACGTGAAGATGTATTAATTATACATTTAATAAATGTATTTATTATTCATACAGAGATATTAAAGTATTTTAAGTTTATTAATTATACAGTTCATATATACAGGTGAAATGACACTAAGTGTATATATATTTAATATATAGGTCAAAATCTGTAGTGTATATATATTTTTATTCCTTTAAGTCCTTCCCGCAAATTAAGCTGATGGTTTTGTGATGCCCCTAAGGACACGGGAAACAATTGCCTGCTAGCTTGATTATAGCAGCCTGGATTATCCCATCCCCTCTCAGGCTTTTGCAGACCAAAACGCGGCTCCTTCAGCCTTTCTTTGCAGATGGATTATGTTTGCTACAGCTCTGGTTTGTCCACCCTAGGGAGGTCCCTGTCCCTCTGGGCACTGGTGGCACTGGCTGTCCCCAGGCAGCTGCTCTGCATCGGTGGCTTCTCACCAAGCAGCTCGAGGAGGATGCTGCCTCCTTCACTAGGGGACAGTGGGGACATCACCTTCCTATGCCAAAACTAGCTGTGATGAGGACCCAAACCAGCCCCTGCACAGCCCTGGGCACAGAAGATGCTCATGAGCAGCAAGTAGCTCTTGGACCTGCCCCAGTGGTTTCTGTGTGGCTCAGGAGCTATGACCTAAACCCAGCACAGCCCATAATAGCGGCATAAGAACAACAAACGTGTTTCTTCCTTTTTTGTTTTATTCTGGGGAGGAGAGTTGTTTTTTTGGTTTTGCTTGGTTGATTTGGGGGGTTTTGGGTTTGTTGTTTGTTTTTTTTTTAGATTAACTTATGTAGCTGAAAAAAGCAAAGGGTCAAGGCATGTAAGCTGCTCCTCCAGTCTGAAACATTTTACCCTAGGGACTTAATTTCTCTTTAATAACTCCCTTTTGGGGGGCTTCAGGAACAGCTTGGGCTGGCTTCGTATCTGCAGTCTTTCACAGCTACCACAGCACTGCCATGCACCTGAACTGGGGAGCTCAGCTCCATGTACCCCCAGCCCTCCATGGGTCCAAGGAGGTCTGTGGGGCAATTTTAGCTGTGCCTCATCCAAAATATACACAGCCCTGCAGGGAGCCATATCGTGTACCCACTCCTGGAAGTTTTCCTGCCTTGCACTCCTGGCAGAGTTGCCGGCCGAGGTATAAACAAGGCCCCCAGCATCTTGCGGTAATTAATAGTGCATTTCAATGGTTTTTCTCCCTTTTTTCCCCGCCTTTTCCTTTGTTCTTCTGCCATGTAACACATAGGAGACTTGTAGGACTCCACTCTCTTTCACCTGGATTTGCTCTGCCCTTTCTGGTGGATAGGAGGGATTTAAGTGTATTAACTTAATTGGCAAACGTATTGTTCAGGCAGCTGTGCCTAGGATGGCTGCCTCTGGTAGCCATCGGGTTAAGCAGCTCCCAGAAGCCTTTTTGGCACCTCTTGTGATGGCTGGGCACCTCCCCACCGGTTCAGGATCACCCGGCTTTGCAGTGGTCTTGAGGGGTACTGCACAGCAGGCTTGAAGAAAAAGTGCTTTGGGAAAAATGGGAATAAATGGTAAAACAAGGAATTGAGGGAGTTGCATATTTGAGATGTGCGGGAAAACTCGATGTGTAGCACAGGAGATTTGGACAGGGCATTGCAGAGCTGGCCACCGCAGTCCTGTTGGCATTGTCAGCCATCCAAAAACAGTAAACAGGTTTTAAAATCTCAGCCTATTGCCAGTTTGTGCTTAGAAAAATGAACCTGCAATGACTCTATGTAGCCCAGGTCCTTTCCATTTACTTGGTGCTCTGTGTACACTGTGGTGAGGTTGGAATATAGGGCTGGTTGGTCGCAAAGATGACAACAGAGATGAAGGTTCCAGTGTTTGGGCATGGAGCTGGCAACTTGAGAGGTTGTCCTCAGGTGATTATCTTGATGGCAATGATCCAGCTTTATCCACTGAAAGCTCTTGCTGGAGCTACAGCAGCCCTGGGGTGGCTTGGGCTGGGCATGGGAAACAGGACATTGCAGGAGTCACCACTGGATGCAGAAGTAGAGGTTGGTGTGAATTTTACAGCTGTGATGGAGGAAGAGAAGCTGTGGTGGAGGCCATGTAAGAGACTGGAGCGCATAGAATGGTGTTGGCACTTCTTAGTAAGGAAGCAGATTTCCAGCAGGCAGCAAGCAATGACAAGAAAAATAGCTGAATCTCTCCAACTGTATTGATGGCCTCCCAGAGAAACACTGTCAGTCCAAAACTGAACCATCCCCTTCAGTCAAATGTGTCTTTAATGAAAAATATATATCCACAGACTTTCTTTCAGCTTGTATTATTAATGTGACCTTTACTCAACTGCTTCCCTCTCCTTTTGATTTCTGTGAATAAACGTAATTAGGAAGGTGCTCGTTTCAGCAAGGGGCTCCAGCGCTGGCGAAGGAGATGGTTCCCAATTAACTCCTTCAGTAATGCAAAGGCAGTGGCAAGTGGAGGCTTAGCCTGCGTTTAAAAACACCCTTGAGGAGGTGGAAAGGCTCTTGATGGGTGGTGCAAGGAGGCACATGCTGCTGTACATGGACCTGGACGGGGCAGGGCTTTGTGGCACTGGGATCACAGAATCATAGAATCTATCGGGTTGGAAGGGACCTCTAAAGGTCATCTAGTCCAACCCCATGCTTCGAAGTGGAGGTAAGTGTGACTAAGGTTAAAAGCTTTTGCCCAGAAACAGTTTGTTTTCAACACTGTAGAGAAGAGTTAGCTGGTTCGTGTAAGGAGGAGGAGTGGGATTTTTGCATTAGAAACATGCAGTTCTGAATTGCTCGGGTCCAGTGCTCTCAGCCAAAAGAGCTGCTGGAAGCAAACCCATGTCTTGTTTCCAAAGCTGTAGCGGCCTGAAAATGAATGTTCCAAAACCAGGATGGAGGGAGAATTTGAAACAGCCTGAGTCTGAATCCTGCTAGCAATGTGTCTGGGATTAAATAAAAGCAGTATTTAAAATAAAACCCAAACCAATCAGCCTTCTAGGCAGCAACTTTTCCATGTTTTCCTCATCCCAGGGCAGTTTCGGCAGGCAGAGGAGTATATGTGCAGCTGGGGCACAGCTCTCCCTGGCACACATTGGCAGCTGCCAGGATTGCACCCAGCAGGACTCGGCATGGGCTCAGCCCAGCTCTTCCTGCCGCTCTTCTTCTTTGCCCTTAAAACCCTTTTTCCTACCATGGTGCCAAGAATGCAAGTTTCCTCACTATGCAGGGAAACGCTTGTTCTTTATAGCTCTACCGAAGCCGCTTCAAACTTGTTTCCAGAGCCTCTCACTTCAACCCTCGCTGCACAGTGCCTGGCTCTGGGGTGTCTTTGGTGACAATAATTCAGTATTTCTGCATCACTTTCCATTTGAGGGCCTTGAATTCGGTTCAGAATAAAGGCTCGGTAAAGATCCCACCTCACTGCAGCTTCAGTGCAGCAAGCTGGGTGTCCTGGCTGTGCCTATAGCAGTGGATAAGGGACAGAGAAGCAGTCTGTATTGACAGCATATGGGTTTGATAAGGAGCTTGCTAAAAACAAATCAGGACTTTATGGTACTTGGGAAAGTTCAGACAACTTAAAAATATAGGTGTCTGCATGCACTTTGGATGGCAAGCACCCATGGCCCTTTGTAGGTGGAAATTCTCACTCAGATGTGAGTGAATCACTGGGGAAGTTACTTTGAGCTAAGGGCACTAGGGAATAATTTGTCCACGATCCTTCCCTCTCCTTTGCACCATTTTACCTCCAGAAAACAGAACTTGCCACTGAGTAGGAGGGATCAGGCCCTTCCTTTGCAAGCTGCTTCGCTGGAGCTTGGTCACATCCAACAGTTTCTGAAGTCCTTATGTATAAACATACCCAAAATACTTTGGAAAGAGTTCCTGGAATTTGGCAGGAGGTGGCTTTTGTGGAAGAGCATTGGCTTTTGCTAATCTGAGTTTGAAGCCTTTGAAAAAATCACAATTCACATGACTTGCTTGAAGTCCCTTGGCCAAACTTTTCACTGATGAGCACTAAACTGTGTGTTGCTGGGCTGTGATTTGGGGATGAAGCTGAAAGGACATGTCCCTTGAGCACAGCACTATTGTCTAACGCCACTACATACCCAGGCAAAAAAACAAGTATCCTCATCCCAAATCCCCGATGCTTTTCTCTCTCAAGTCTTTGTTCCCTTTCTGCAAAAATAAGGGCTACGGCATTAACACAGCCTGTTGTGGTGTATAATAACTTCATTCATATTTCTGAAGCGCTAAGTAGTGTAGTTGTAATGCTGTGGGCAGGCCTGTGAAAAATGAGTAATTCTATCTTCAAAGCAGGGTTGATTTGTGTGAAGGTCTGAGTTAACAATGAAGGGAAAACAAAATACTGGAGAACTGCCCACTAAGCCAGCATCTTCCCTCTGCGCAGCAGCAGCCTGGGGTCCTGCATGCCCCTGGAGTCAAATAAAACCCACATCAGCAGGCAGCTGGCCCCAGAGTAACCAAAAATCTCGTTTCTGAATGCTTGCATTCACACCCCTACACTTATCTTAGCGCTTGCAACACCTAAGGGGAAAAGTTGTGAATAAAACAGGCTGTTGGTGCTGGTTTTAACGTTTGGGTGCATTCGCTCGGGCTGCGTGGAGCTTGTTTTCTGCAGGCTCCCGAGCAGTGGGGAAATTGGTGGCAAAAGGGGATTTTTCAGCTAAGCAGAAGTGAACATGTACAGGCAGCTCCTTGGAGCAGCAGTCCTGCCTGCACTCCTGCCTGTGCAGCTGCCCAGTGCTCAGCAGCATAGCTTAAAATCACAGCGTGCGTCACCCATCCCTGGAGAGAAGGGGGAAAGCAGAGCTGGGAAGAGATTTGGTTATGAGACGGTGCTAGCGCAGATTGCAGATAAACACCAGGAACCTGGCAGCTGTGTGTGGATATCTTGCACATAAAATAAAGACGGTTTGTGGGGGGAATGTATTGCATAGATTTATCACTGAAAAGTATTTGCTCCACTTTAATATGTGTATGTACATGGGCATGTGTGTGCGTGGAGGGGGTTGTACTGAAACCATCACAGAAGCCACAACTGAGCTGTATTTGCAAGCCCTTTGGTGTAACCCATCAGGGTATTTTTCTTCCCTTCTAGATCTAATCACAGCCAGCGATGCAGGTTGCAGCATTTCAAGTGGGTTGTTTCTTTTTTTTCTTCGTCATCTTATCCGGCTGCCCTTTTACCGTTGTTATTGAACGCCGGGGCTCGTGTTGATTTGCATGCCATTTTGCTTTTGATCTCCATGGCAACAGCTACCAAATGGCCTGAGAATAATAGAGGTGCTTTTTGGAGCTGGAAGCAGGCTCTGTGCAGAGCGCTGACGCCAAAGGTTTGCCCCCAAATAAATAAATAAATAAAATGAAAATGAAGGCGGTTATTGTGACAAGGAGCCTCATGAGCGGCACGGCTTGGTCCCCTATCCCCGTCCACCTTGAGTGTCTACATAGGACGGATGTTTTTGACAGCCACTTAAATAAGTACATGGGGAGAAGGATGTAGGGAGGGATGGGCCAGCCCAGCTTCTGGCACTGGACTGGGAGATGAGACTGTGATCTGTGTCTGTGGCAGTGCTGGGCATCCCTCGAGCCCACCAGCCTCGTGGGGGTCTCCTCCACAGCCCCATGGAGGGGGATCCTCGCCTGGCTCCACGGCGGGGGCAGCAGGCGAAGTCTGGGATTGTTTTGCTCTCTTGGTCTTGGATATTTCCTTTGTCCTTAACTCATTTTAGGAAGTTGCAGACTTTGTCAGTGAGCTCTGGATGAGGAGAAATGGGGCACTGTGCTGTGCAGTCTTGAGCGAGCCCCTTATTTTCTCCTCTCCATTAAATCCTGAGCTCGCTGTGCAAATGGGAAGGTTGGGGATGGCTCATGGGAGACAACAGCCTCTGGTTCCACCACCGCGCTCGCCCAGCACCGCAGCACCCCAGCCCACTCTGTCTCCAGACCCTGTAATGTCAGTAACAATAAAACCCTCCTCTGTAGGCCTGAGCCAGCACTCGACAGCCAGGCACAACTGCTGGGTGTTGGTGTGTGAGGGCCTGTCTCGGTTTCACCCACGTTTTCAGGATGCTAATCGGAGTGCTCTCCCCTGTCATGCCTCCTTTCCAACCCTGTTAGTGTTCAGAGGTCGTGTTGCAGGAGGATTTGTACGATTTCTTCAGGTTGTTGGACACAAGCCAGTGTCAACAAACCTCAGGGCAGAGACTGCGAGGAGCAGGAAATGAGGGAGCTGTCGGGCTTAGTGGCTGCTTTAGATCACGCCAAAGCAGGGCTTAAATTCAGGTTTGCAATTTCCTCCCTTCCACTGCCTCTGCCATAAGCCCCATTGCCTGCTTCAGCCTCTTCATCATCTAAACCAGAGCTGGGCTCGCCACAGCATCCAGGGTGTTTGAGGAAAGAGCAAAGGGAGAGCTGAGGGATGTTGGGAGGGGTAAGCACAGCTGCAAGGTTCAACAGGATAAAAATGGAAGATTTTCTGCTCAAAATCTGCTCTAGCCTCCTTTTCTTGCTGCTTTCAAACCTCTTGCTTGCACAGCAGAGCACTGGAGGGGCTGTGGTGAGCCTGGCTGCAGGAAGGGCTGGAGGATGCTGGAGGAGAAGCAGCCCCTGGAGCAGCTTCCAGCTCCTGCGAGCTGACCTGCAGCCTCTCCAGCGTGCTGCTTGGATTCAGCACAGCAGAAGACAGCAGAGGCCCCCTTCCCTTCGGAGGCAAAGAACCCCACAGCCAGGTGTCCGCCAAAGGGCTGAACATCCCTGTGGCAGGAGCGTGGGTGCTGAGGGGTGGCCTGGGAGCTGCTGTGCCAGCAAGTCCCCTCCACTCCTCCCTCTTCAATTAACACTGCAACCACAACTTGGTTATCCTGGGCATGAAATAAGGCTAATGAATCATGTGGCACTTTGAAGGCCCGTTAGATCTGGAATTTGACATAAGCTTTTACATCTCTGTCACTCCGCCCCCGCCGCTCCCCCCCAAACCCAGGCAGGGCCACCTCACTGTTTACCTGTCAGTCAGCAGAGGAATTTGCATGTTAGTTAAGCTGTTAGCATGAGTAATTACTGAGTGGGTCAGCGACTCCTCCCAGCAAGCCGGTCTGAAATGCTTTGCCTTGCAAGCGACATCTCTATCTCTGGAGGACTGGCAGCTTGCAGTGGGGGAAATGAATGCGAAGGATGACTCAGGGCTAATTGCGCGCTTTCACTATCGCTCGGGTGTACACTGCGGGCTTAATTAGGAAACCCATTGGTTCCTCAAGGTGTGAATGGAAAGCTGCAAAACCAGTGTGTTTGGGACAGGAGTGGAGGGAGAGGGAGAAGGGGAGCCTTCCTCCTCGGTAGCTGGGTGACCCGCAGCAGCGAGCAGGGGCTTCTGCGGAGGTGGTGGATCTGGAGAGGCAATGGTCTGCCTCTGAGGTTTTTGTTTTCCACCAGCAATGAGCAGGGGAAATGAAGTTGCTCTTTGCCACCTTCTCCAGTAGGAAGAGCCATCCCTGCATGACCAGGGACATGCAGATGTCACGCTATCTGTAGTTTCTGTCTTGAGTGCAATGGCTTTTTTCTTGAATCTTTCTTAGGATTTACCCTGCTTCAGACTATCTTGCCACCTTTAGTGTATTCTTCTCCACATCTCTGTGAGAAAAGGGGATGCAGTTTGCAGAGAGAGTGGGTGACTCTTAGCATCACAGGAGAGACAGACATCACAAGAGAGGAGCAGGTGGGTGACACGGTCTCAGCCATGATGTAACTGCTGGAAGATTTCGTTTCCAGGCATCCAGGTGGCATTGCATGGGTAAAACCCCAAGTTTTGCAGAAGAGTCTGTGACCTGTTCTTGAGCATCTTGGTCCATGTCAAGGCACATCTGTCCGTCAACTGATTGAAATTGCAGATTTGCCGAGACTGCTCCTGGAGAACCTCAACCCCCATCTCCCTGGAGTTCATATTAGCAGAGCGGGCAGGGGAACTTTGGTTCCCGTCATTCCCTCCTGCTGCTGATGTGCAGAGGGGACATCTCAGCAGCAGAATAAATTCTTAGGTCATCCTAGGATCAAAAGGAATGGTAAAAACTAATTGGGGAGGAAACTACCCCAGGGACTGGCCATGGGCTAACAGCAGGCAGGACTCCAGAGGATGAAATTTTGTGTGGAAGCTTCCCACCGCAGGAGATTTTCTCTAAGTTCATGCCATGGCTGGGCTGGAGCAGGACCACAGGTAACGCGGCTGTAAAAGCCTGACCCTCAGCTGCACACGGAGCCCAGCGCAGGCTGGAGGAGCTTTGCACAAACACCAGCAATAAGCCACGGGGAAACTTTTGTTTCCTTTATTTTCAAGTTTGCATTGTTTTGGCACAGCCAAAAATTAGAGTTAAAACGTGGGTCTTGTTCAGAAATAACACTTTCAGTGAAAAGCGTGCAAAAATAATATGAAACAAAGCATTATCTTAGAAAATTGTGACCTTTTGTGATGTAACCTCACATAGAGGAGCTGAACACTTTAAAATATATTTATATCAGGACAGGGCACTGAACAACCTTTGAGTTATCACAATATGGCCTAAAATGAGGTATTTTATGAATGTTATTTTTTGGTCATTTATGAGATACTGGTATTTAGTACTACTTGAAATATCTGTGTCTTTAGGTCAGATTTTCTAACACAGTGAGTTTGGTGCGTGCTTTCATTCTCCTGAATTTTTACATTGTTTGCTTTTGTGTATGAGTTTTCATTACCTCATAAATGGGAATTGCTATGAATTAGATAATAAGTTTCAGTCAGGGCTGAGTAACAGACGATCTTACCGATTTAAAAATAAAAATATGACAGGGTTTCAAGACTTATCTTGTAATATGTCATTAAAACATACTGCCCGCTGCCACTGCTTAAATGCTAGGCAATAATGTAAAGTTAGAGTAGAAGAATAGTAAAATATACTGTAAAAATTCTCACTCAACATTTGAATGTTTTGAAATTTTTGCTAAACTGAGGGTTTTTCAGAGGAATGTTTTGCAGGATTTTTTCAAACATTGAATAGGTTCCGATTCTACTTTTTCTCCCTAAACACTGGCATTTAGTGTAAAACAGAAATCTTATATTTTGACTGGCTTTGGTGTTGACTGTGCTTACCAGCAACCCATCCAGCAGAGTCCATTCCTTTTACAGTTCACGAAGGCTACAGAATAAATCTTTTTTAAGGTAATGTTTGTTCTGAGAATAAATCGCATTTGTTTGGAATGCTTAAACTTTCAAAAGGACCTGCTCTAAAAGCCCAATTTTTAAACAATTGTATCGTGAGTGTAATATGAATGTAGTTTAGATGATAAATGCAGCTAATTTTCTCCCTCTATTAGCCCCTTTCACATGCTACTTACAAATGCCACTCAAACTCGGCAATCCTTTCATTTTATTATGCAGTGACGAGGCGGTTGGATTAAAAATACATGATGGCATTTTCTAACTTGGATTTATAAAGTACCGCTACCGTACCTAATTTTGGGCTGACATTTGCTAGGTGCAGGGGGAAGCGTGGTTTGTTGGTGCACGCTGGGGAGAGCTGCCTTGTCCTCCTGGGGCTGCCGCAGAGTCTCCCAGTGGGACCCCGGCCAAGCTGCTTCATCTCCCCGGTCCCTGGTGGTCTGGTGGGGATGGGACGAATCCTCTCTAATCGCTGCCTGCAGAGCAATTAAAGCCACTTCTGCAGGAGGTGCAGCATGTTGTTGTTCTTGTGAGGCTCGTCCCGCTGTTGCTTGGTGGGAAGCTTGCGGTGAATCCTGCTCAGCCCCTCTGTTTCGCTCTGAAGCTCAGCTATCACCCTGATCTTGTAAGAAGCTTAATTTCTCAAGCTTCCTCTCTTATAAGCATTCTCAACTTTATCTTAGAACAGTAGTTCCCATCTGCTCATTTAATCTCCAAGGACATCTCTCTTGGCCAATCGTTCTAGCTAGAGATGTTTTCCTTTTTTGTCCTGCAGTGGCACAGAGGTGTTGTGCAGGTTTATGTATCCAACATCACTGGTGGTCACAGCAGCTCTTGCCCTACCCAAAATCTCCAGCCTCCACCCACCTCTGCTTCATCAGCCTGAAGCTGTATTTCTCCAAGGTCTATCTTTGTGTGGCACCATCCAGCCGCTGAATGCTAACAAAGGCCCAGCTGTGGGGGGGATCTTTGGTGTGTTGGTCTGATTTTAATAATAACTGTTATTATTGCTGTTGAATAGAATCACAGAATTATTTCACTTGGAAAAGACCTTTAAGACCATCACCTTTAAGACCAGCCATTAACTCAGCACTGCCAGGTCACCACTAAACCATGTCCCTCAGCACCACATCTCCACAGCTTGGAAACACCTCCAGGGATGGGGACTCCACCACTGCCCTGGGCAGTCTGGTCCTGTTGTTATTATTATTTATTTACTTATTATTATTATTATTTCCATGTAAGTGAGGCACTTGCTATGCTGGGTTCATCCAATTACAGTCAGGTCTGTGACTCCAGTCCCAGAGGTGAACCGCCCTGTGTCCAAGCCATCAGCTCTCCAGATCAGCTATTGTTTCTTTAAACGAAAGGGACACTAAAGTCCAATTATTGCAATAGAATGGGCTGCTTCTTTAAACTGAAGAATTTGACTCAGCTCAAGGGATATTTGTGATTGCCTCTGGCTTCCCTGGAGCTAAAAAATTATATGCTTTCCCTCTTCACTAAATTAAAACATAGTTGGATTGGTAGTGGGACTGAAGGAAGTCCCTGCCTGAAACCCCAAGTGTCAGCCTGCTTTGCAAACGGTAAGCTAGTAATTGGTTTGGAAATACTGAGTGAATAGGTAAAAAGGCTTCTGAGCGACTTGTGCTGGATAATACAGACTGCCGGGAACAGCGGCGCTTGGCTTTCTTGCAAGATTTTGCAACGTTGAGCTGTTAATTTCAGGTTTTGATGCGTAAACACAATTAACATTTGTACTCAGTAAACACTAGATATAATTCTGTTTCAATTGCACCTTATCCTCATTTAAGTTCTCATTAAGCAATTCCTTTTGTTTCCCAAATGTCAAACTCAAAGCAGAGCCACGGCTGCTGTTTTCTCCACTCATAAGCTCCAAAATGCCTCTTTCTGACATCTAGGCTGGGACAGGGCAAGACTTAGAGAGAGTAAATATCATGGCAGAGAGGAGCTGAAACGCAGGGTAGTCACAGTGTGGTCCAGGAAGCCCATCCTGCATCTGCAGAGAGCTGGCGGTGGTAGGATGTCTGTTCTCCATCAGCAGCTCACGGTGAGCATCCATGGTCCTACAAATCTGCTGTACCAAGTCCATATGCAGAATGATGGGGATATGGTGCTTTGGGCAACATCTACTATTTAAAACAAACAAAAGCCTCCACCTTTATAAACCAATCTTTCTGATTGATTCCTGGCTTACTGGTAGAGCCTGAGCATCAGGCTCCTGCCATCACCTGCCTGCTTGCAGGCAGGACATTAGAAAAGGGACAAGTTACCTGTGTGACCCCTTCTGGTTGGATGTGTGTGAAGCGATGGCCAAAATGGAATCTGCCCTCCTGCAAGTGGTATTGATGGTACCTTGTCTTACTGGGAGTGTCTGATGTGTGGCCACTGAAGTATGTATTGAAAAAGCATAAACCTCTGGCTCAACCAAAGTAATGGGATCTATGTTTTGAGAATATGGTAAAGGGCTGTGGAAAATGTGTTCTCAGAAATGAAGCTAAGCAATGCTTTGGGAGTCTTGTTTGAGAAAAATGCAGCTGAGCCATCATGGAGGATCAGGGCAATACCTTGCCCATCCAGAAAGCTCCAGGGTACTTTTCCTTCTGCTTGGGGCTGTCATCTGACTTAAGACACAGGCACACTTCATCCGTGTCTGACCAAGCGATGGGGGGTGGCTTCCAGAGAGGTATGATGCACTTGAAGTCTCAGAAGCTGTTTCTGATGCCTTCAGAAACGTGAAGGAAAGCTCTCATTCCTGGTCTGTGAGACCTTGCATAGGAATGTTTCCATGTAGAGTCTGAAACTTTGGCTCAGAGGTTTAATCTTAGCTGAAAAACCTGCTTCTCTGGAGATGTCCTTCCCTACTTTATCCCAGTTTTCACACTATTCCATCATGGTCTAGCTTAGCTGGTATCACCGGACAATCTGGGGAACTTAAAAGCCAGACGGACTCCCCTCTAGGTGCCAAAGATCTCTGCCTCATCCTCCAGATGGGACAGAACCCAGCAGGGCAGAGGAAGGTGCTCCAGGCAGGGGACAATGCACAATGAGCTGGTTTGCAAACCCACTGGAGAGCAGGCATGGTGAGAGCTGCAGAGGCTGCGAGGCCGTGGCCTGCAAGCACACGTCTGCTCCAGCGCGCCGAGCTCTGCGCCGAGCCTCTGGCTCATTGTACCATTTACTGAGGTTATAAGATAATAGCTATGCAAAATAGTGTCTCTTTTTCTCTCTTTTTTTTTTTTTCTTTAGTAAGTGAAAGTAAGTCTTCTAAGCCAAGGTTAACAATATATATTTATGAGTTGTAGCCAGCTGCTTCTATGTTTGCACATGTGTTTGTTAATGAAGAGTAACCTAAGGGTCAGGTTATTATGTAAATAACCATTGTCAAGGGTAAAGGTGAAGAACCCAGTAATGAGTTGTGTGTCTCTGTCTCTCTCACAAGCCACTAATGAATATTGGATATTGCCATTTGCAGGGCTTTTTACCCTCACTTTATCAGGGGGTGAGGGGCAGGGGTGGCAAGAGAGGAAAGAAAAGAAGTAAATTTGTAATTAAGCTTAGACAAGTTCTTTTTTTCCCCTCTCCTGAAACTAGCTAAAGTGAGTTACTTCTTCTGTAGGAATTATATATAACGGATTTGGCCTGCGTTTGGGCAAAAATCGCCTTCCTTTGCCAGCTCCGGGCTGCATCATTTCTTTTGAGCCTCTGCAGCTCTCACTTTAGAGGATGCCCACAAATCAACAGTCTGCATCTTTGCAGATAATACTTAGCTGAGGCAAAGCCAGCAAGCCACTGAACAGACTTTCCATTAGGAAGGTTAACAGCAAACCTGCCTGCACGGGATTACTGACAGAGTGTGAACAGAAGGTGCAGTCTCATTGCATATGCTTTTAATATCGTGCCACAGACAGGGAAGCCTTTAGCTCACAGACACCTGACACCCCGCGCTGTTGTTAGGGTAAGAGTGCAAATAGGAGCCGAGAGGCTTTCTTTCTGCCGTGTGAGAGCACAGATGCCGGAGTAGCATAACGCTGAGTTTATTATCCGCTCTGGTCACACGGACTCGCTCCGGGAAGCTGATAAGAGTCTTGGCCAAAAGCAACGTATCCCTGCAAGCTTCCGTTTCCCAAATTTTAAATGATAGGTGATAACTGGCTGCCTCTAACCCCCTGAGTCAAAGGATTTGATCTGGGTGGTCCAGGACAGGGATTGTCTTTGCGCTGGGCTTTGTGCGTAGCCTGAGAGTCATAGAATCATTTAGGCTGGGAAAGACCTTTAAGATCATTGAGTCCAAAGCACTGCCACAAAACCAGCCACAAGCAGTATGATCATCACGGCACCCTGAGCCCATCACCAGCCTCGCAGAGGGACCAGGACACTCAAAGCCAGAGTCACCCAGTGAATTTGCACATTAGCTGCCCAGCTCCCAATGACTCCACTGGGATCTGGAAGCCAGACTGCTTAGCTAACAAATCCCCGTGGGTTCCTTTCTTTCCTCCATGTGTCCTTTGACTCCAAACTACTTCCACAAACTCGGACCTTAGAAACCCCTGGGCCAGGGAAGGATGAGTGGCGTGTCCATAATTCAGGCACAAATACATCCCGCAGTGCCTTATGGTGCTGTTTGTGATGAATGCAAGCAAGGCAGAACCCCAGGGGGCATCTGTCAAAAAATAAACAGTAAAAATAATAATAATAAGATGCAGCGGTCAATAATTACCCGCTAAACAATGACAGCATTTATTTTTAAATGAAGTTTTGCTCACCCTCCCTGAATGTCAAAGCCAGGAGTCGGTGGGAATGGAGGAGGCTGGGGTGATGGGGGGGAACAGAAGAGCCCCAAGTTGCACAGTGAGATCCATAAAGTGCTGGAGGTGCCGAAGGGGAAGGCTGCGTTGTCTGCATCAGCCTCATTTGGTGGTTTGAGTAATGTCGTGTTGCCACTAGGGTGTCTCTGCAAACAAGATATTGCATCTCCAAAGAGTTCCTCCTGCAAATAAACAGCTAAATAGAAATGATGGGCTGACTAGCTGAGCTGGTGCTTTTTGCTTTTATGATTGAGAAATAGTTGTTGAAATTGTCAATAAAAATAAATAAAATTAAGTTTCCCTAGTTAGGTGAGAAAAGGCGAGCCTACCTTTCTTTGCTGACAGGCCTTTTTGTTCTGTGTTGGCTTTTATATATGTGAAAAAAACACCATTGAGAGCTTCCAGGGAGCTGCACTGGGGCGGTTATAGCCATTTTTACATCCTTTATATGGGCTTAAATCCATTTACAGATGTGCTGTAGACAGAGAGACATTTTTTACAAGTAATTGTCATGTATACAAGGGTCCTTATGTGTCACAAAAAGATCTCACTTAAGAGAAATAAATGTGCTTTTCATCTTTTGTTGGCAGGAGCAGTGGTGGTTGGGAAGAGGGTAATTGGTGATCTTTTCCAGTCTGATAACCAGGACAAATAGAGGGGGGGGAGCAGAGAGTGTCGATGGCATTGGTCTCCTCCCTGCCTTCCTCCTGGTGGAGCACAGTTCTGAGTCACTTTTCTGTCTTGGCTTTCAGTCTGAGCAATAGGAATGATAAATACCATCAGCTGAACCCCAGGGGTGGGCTAGAGCAGAGCCACGCTGCCCTGGGGTGACCTCGGTGATACTCAGTGCCTCTTCTCCAGCATACCCACAGCTCTTGTCCACAGTGGGGATCGCTGACATCGCCTTTACCCCTTCGGCAGCTAGTCAGGACATCTCTGCTTGTTCTGAGACCATGTTAGATGTGATCGGGATGCAGAGGTCTGCCTCTTTATTGCCTTTATTCGTACGTTAGAATTTCCCTTCTGTAATAAGTCCCATGTGGTTTTATTTGAAGGTTATTGCTCTTCTCAAGGGCTGAGGTTTAAAAGACTCCCTGGAGGCAGAAGGAGCTTTGATAACATCACCCGTACCCCAGTTCCTTGGAGACCCTGTAAGGCTGCAGGGACAGGACTGGCATGCGGGGCACTTCTGTTGAGCAAGTGCTGATGGACATGGATGGAGGCGTGACAAGCACCCTTGATTTTGCACAGGGCATTTCTCAATATCTGTGTGTTTCCCCCAGGGATGCCAGTCCCTGATATTGCTCCAGCAGAAGATGTCAATAATGCAGCCAGGCTGCATGCAAGAAGCCCTGGCGAGCGCTCAGCAACTGG
Source organism: Coracias cyanogaster (assembly GCA_033124195.1). Classification (NCBI taxonomy): domain Eukaryota; kingdom Metazoa; phylum Chordata; class Aves; order Coraciiformes; family Coraciidae; genus Coracias; species Coracias cyanogaster. Next base: position 45,222 of record JAVSBS010007474.1, read on the forward strand.
TCAGGCTAAGGAAATAACAGATGTAGGCAGCCTTCACTGGTGGAGGGTTAAAGCCAGCCACAATTCTGGCCAAATAGCAAAAGGCAAGTCTTTCATTGCACATGTTTACTTGGAAATTGTTGTTCAGTCAACAGAAGGTAAAGCAGGAGTGGGACCAGGGGCCTGAGATTGAGAAACGCAGGGTGTTTAAAATGAGACCAAATCCCTGTCTGCAGCTTCATTTTTACAATTCATGATTACTGATTAATAAATGCTTTATGCCGGTAGGTGTGGGCTTGAACGTGCATGTAGGTTTGAGATGTAGGATGGAGCATGGCCTTGAAATCAGGGACAGGTGAGAAGTAAACCCGGCTTGATAAATAATGGATGAATTGCACTTGGTTTTGCTGATGATGTAGTGACCTTTTGGGAGGCAAGAAACAAAGAAACAGCGAATGACCAGCAATACTGATGAACAGGCTAAGTGAAGTGGACACATCATTAACACCAGCATACCAAAATAATTACATGCAACTGAGAGTCACGCGGTCAGCAAAAATAGAAACAAGGAAATGGGTCTGTGTAATTTTGAGTTTTCCATCTTTCAGCGGGGAGGAGGGTTCCAGGGGTTATGGTTTTGGGGTAGTTGATGCAATCGGATTTTGGCATGACTCGCTGTTGGGTGTTTGATGTTTGTACCAGAAGAGAGATGTGGCACATGGGCTTGTAGAAGTCCCATAGACCGAACTCATTTACCTAGATGAGGTATTATGTAGAAGCCCCCATAGAGTTATCCTGTCCTGTAGGGAGAAATTGCTGATGCCCAGGAGAGACCAAAAACCCCAAAGTGCTCTGTGGCTGCTAAACGCACCTTATAAAAATAATGGCATTCATTTTTTAATTGTCTTATTGTAAAGGCAACAGGTCAACCCCAGAGTGGCCACCACTGTGTTTCAGACAAGTGTGTCAGTAGTTCTGGTGAGACAGAAAAACCAGAGTTTGTGAATGGCCACATATTTGGCTGAATCAAGAGTCTTCTTGCTTTTCTGTATTGGAGAATATTATTGTGAATGGGGCTCTGTTGGCAAGACAGTGGGGAGAGGCACTGCTTTTCACACGCTGATCTGTTTTCACATGAAAACAAGAGTATTCGTTATTGGTTATTCATTATTCTCCCATCTAATAAACTTTCTGCCATTCAGGCAGTGAGCAGAAACAGCAACATGCTGCCTTGTGTAGCCCATCACACATCCGGAGTAACAGATAATGAATAGGCGAACAAAATATGTTTCCCAAAAATGCCGTCTGAAAATTATTCAGACCAGTAAATGCTCCTGAATAGCAAGTACATCTGCAGAAATTAAGCTTGGTTACAGTGGACTTATAAACAGAAGACAGACCTGCATTTGCAGGGAATGATTGAAGTAGCATTGCCTGGCAGTTTCACTTAAGCAGAAATAATGATAATTTTCACTTTGTTTAGCACCTTCCATGTGAAGGTCTCCAAACGCCTTGCAAATTCAATTAGTTGTGGTAAGACCCCTCCCCTGCTAATTTTGGCAGTGCATGCACCCGTTTAATGCTGAAGCTTTGGCTGAGTTTCATATATTTGCACATAGCAAAGCACTGCCAGAGCTGCTGGCACAACCCAGCTCTCCTCCCTCCCCAGCCCTCCTAGACCCTGATTATTCTCTGTTGTTTGAACCAAGCTAAAACCTCCTGGTGATATTAAAATAGTGTCTGATAGCCATCCATTAGCACCACGTTAAGCTTACCAAAAAAGAATGCAAAATAGTCTCTATTATTTTTGCTAAATGGACAAAACTGGAGGGGAAAACATAGCAACTTTCAAAAGTGACCTCTTTTGCGCCTGAAAGCAGCAACACTTTCAGGGTTGTTCTTTTTTATTTGGAAACCTCAAAAAAAAGGAAAAAAAAAAAAAGAAGTCAAGCAATTAATATCATCAGTTGAAAAAGAGCAGAAATATTCTGTGGAAAATCCACTTAGATTTCTTCTGAGTTTTCTGCACTGTGCTTAAAGGCAAAGCACAACACCGGAATGAGCATATATTGCTCAGCTCCACTCTCTGGTCTGCACAAAACCTCTGGTTTGCATTTTCCTGATCCCCATCCTACCTAAAACCACTCCCGCAGGGAAGCAGGGAGCATTTGCCAGGGATGGGGCTGTAGCGAGGCTGCCTGAGTCTGGGCTGGGGTGAGCGTGGTGGAACAACCAGCACTGGCCGCCTTGCAAGAAGAGTTAATCCGCTGCCATCTGTCTTTATTATGCTTCTATTGTTGGACACCACAGCCTGGAAATCTAGCAATGAAACCCAGTTGTTGGTTGCCATTCATCATAGTTATTGCTGGAGTTGTGTAATGAAGAGGGGAAGTGCTGTTTATTGCTCTCCTCTCTTTAGAAACTATCCTTAGGGGTAGTTATGGATGGTTATTGGATTCAAGCACAGGACTCTAGGAGGTCCTCCCTTCAATCCCTTCTGCTGCCTGCTTTTGTTCTCAGTGGCGTAAAGTTTGGCTACCTCAGTTCTGGCACAAAGCTGGATTGAAGCAGATCAGGACTATTAATATCGCCAAAAGGCTCTGCCATGCATAAAATCAGCAAGCGTGGACTGCAGTCGGAGTTTAGGCTTCAATGTGGTCAGGAATGGAGCTCTTTGCACCTTTGAAAATAGCTAATCAGAAATACAGGCGCTTTAGATGACAGTTCTTATCTTCAGTGGTTTCTAGAGGCTGAAAAGTCAGACCAAAACTAGCCGTGTAGCTGAGGGATGGAGGACAACTAGGGAATGGTGCAGGACTTAGAAGACCCAAACATAGTTTTTGCTGGGTAGTGTAATGTGACTCACTGGGGGTTATGAGGATAAAAACGTGGAGGAATTCAAATAAATCTGTAATGAGGTCCTTCAATAGGATAGTCAGTGTGCTTGCAGTGCAGCAGCCAGATTTCAGAGGATTTGGGGTGAAATATGCTCCCTCTGGGTTTCATGAGGCAGTTCCTAGACTGGTGGGTGGTGGATCCAGTTGGGAGAATGTATTAAAGGACCTGAACTTATTGGTGCCAGCAACAAGGGAGGGGTGTAGGGATCCTCTGGGACAATAAGCTATGGAGCGAAAGGGCTGCCTATCCAGGTATCAGAGCTCATATTCTGGCAGTGCTTCTGGGCATGATATGTAATAGGTATGAGACAAGCTTCAAGGGCTAAAGACACAGAAGGAGTTAGAGATCTCAGTTGTGTTTCTAGATAATGTATAGCCCATGCCTGTCAAAGCTACTGCTGATAAGGGGATTCTGTGGAAAGTAATTAAAACTCAAGCCCCTGGTATTTATTTAAAGGGGCAACTCTTGGGACTTGATGGGATTTTGTTGAAACGGACCAGGAAGCCGATTCTTAAAGTGCTACGGAAAAGCTCAGAGAATTAAATCTAAAAAAAGAAAGGTCAAGCAAGTTTCACACTGCCCTCACACAATCAGTAACGCTGCAGAAGCTGTTAAGGTCTCTGTTACATGCTGAAAATGCAGGATAAGTCACGCAAAAAAACCCTCTTGGTGACACAAGAAAAATTTGTTCCTAGGGAAAAATGTAGATCTGTGTACCTTGACTGGGAAAGAAACCTGTGCCATTACTTTGGACTACAGTTCTCTTCCCTGAGGTAGCTTTACTGGAAGACAGATAGATCTAAACAGACAGCTTTGCATATTAAGTACATTTTTGCTAGACGCTGGTTGTCTGAGAAACTAATTTGTGACAATAGACTATAGTTTAGTAGACATTATCTTAAACAGTTTGCAGTGAAGTGTGGGTTCAGCAATATAACCCTCCTGCCTGCTAAGTCTCATCTGGGGGGTGGTGGAAAATTATGCCCAAGTAATAGAGTACTTATTGATGGGGCTTGCAGACTCCAAGCCTGATATATTGCTGGCTCTTTCAATTATGGAACGACACCAATGAAGCATGGATTGTTATCTGCTGACATCTTGTACAGCAGAAAAATGAAAAGCAGGAATTCCTATGTCAGAGTCACTTGGGACACAGAGAAGTGTAAAGAAACAGATGAGGCAAAACAACAACAACAAAACCATCAGCATGGCTTAGGTCCCAAGAGCTGCCATCACTTTATAGTTTTCCACAGAGTCCCAGCACTGGGAAATAACAGTTCTAAAGGGAAGTGGTGTCATGCAAAGTTTCCCACAGTCGTGTGTCCCCTCTGGCAGACTTAGGAAGAGTGTTAGGTGATGCTGTCGCCAGATCCCAGGTGGGAAGAGGAGAAGTCAAGGGTGCAAACAGGCAGAACAAGTAGCCTCTCGGCTGCTCCTTGACAGTTGTAACTTTTGTGTTAGGCGGGCGAGGACAAAGCCAAGCAACAGCCCTGCAGACATCGAAAGCTAATTGACAAGTGTTCCATGAGTGATTTCTTCTCAAGTGCTTCTGCTTTCTAATTTTGTAACAGAAGATGATGCTGAAACTTGTGCTTCTAAAGGCAAGTAGATGGCCCTGATGCTTAGGATATAGCAGCATCATCTCATTTGGATAGAGGCCCAGAAGAAAACAGTCCCTTGCAAGAGCTCTTTGAGCCCTGAGATGCTGCTGAACTTCTGGGAAAGCCTCTTTCAAAGGAGAATGTCTGCAGGAAGGTGAGACATCACAGGTCCAGCTGGACTCCAGGCTGGGGAATTTTCCCTTTCATTCCTGTAGCGCCCTAATACTTGACAATCTCATTCTAAACATCATCTTCCAGGAAAAAGTCCTAAGTGAATGGTCTTCCTAAGTAAGGCCCCAGCCATGGAGAGGTTTAGATGCACATTCATTTTCAAGCCCATGATAATCCTTTTAAACTTATAAGTCATGCTTCAGATCGCAGCATGTCTCAGGCCTAGGCTGCTCTTCTTTTGAGTCATTCTTCCAGTTTACTATGAAATTAAAGAAATCTCATGGGAGATTGATTTTAGGAGATACCCAAACAATCTGAGAACTATTTGAAAATATGCTATATTATTACTGTAATTTCAGAAAAATTGTTTGAAAGAAGCCATTGGACTACAGCTTCCCCTCACTTTAATTAATAGTAAAATATATTATTGTATGTACTTCCACAACTACTCTTGATACTTGCAAGAAACATCCCTGTGTGGCAGTGCTAGAGACAGCAGCTCTACCTTAATGCTGCCTTCACAAAAGAAGCTGGTTTTTTCTTGTTAAGGCAATGGTCCAAACTACCCTTTCCAGGAGAAAATCATGGCATAATCAGCTACAGACATGGGAAGGAAAAGGCAGTGATTTTTGTAAGACATCAGGGACGGGGTGTCTGGGCCCTGTGACCTACTTTGCCACTGGGTAACTGTTCCTCCATCATTCTGCTGTTTGATCTCGCCTCTCCTCAGCTTATTCATCTGGAAGATTCACTTAATTATATTAGTCAACTTCACGGAGGTGTCTTGAAGCTTAATTAAGGTCTGGAAAGCCCGTCAAGAGCCGCTGGCAGAATGCTCTGAAGAACTGGTTGATACGAGACATGGACATGAGGAAGGAAAATATATCACAGTGGGTTTGGAAATATAGAATAGAGTGGAGCTATCGATTCACTGTGACTGTCACAGACTGAGTTTTCAGGGTACTGCCATAAATTCTGGGGAAGTCCCAGATGTGTTGATGAATTACCAGCATAAACGTTTTTTTTTTTTCTGTTCTGTGTACCTTATTTATGGTTCCATACAGCTAATTTTGAAGAAGGGAAGGTGTAAAGCAATGCTGGGCATGGAAATGCTGCAAACACAGCTTCAGTTTTTCCTGACTCTTAGCAAATTTGGCCAATGCATGAAAGTTGGTCTGGGCACCTGTGGCCAGTCGCTGTCAGCTCTTGTTTTGCCCTCGGGAGGATTTTTGCCTGACGCACCCCAAGGGGTGAATTGACATTCATCGCTCCTCCAGGGGAAGAAACATATGGAGGCTCCACCGGGACGAACTCCGTGATCTGAATTGCCAATCAGCCCGTCTGAGCCTCAGCTGGGAAAACCTTGCTGCTAACAAGCCTTCATGCTCCCCCAGTCCTTGTTGCAATCTGTCAGCTGCTAAGTATGGTTTGAGCAGCGCTCGAGCTGGTGAGCAACCTATGGCACCAGCTTATTACAGAGAGGTGGGAGCCTCTGCATATTTTAGGTGCAGGGAGTTCCTATTATTAAGACCTACTAGGTCTTCCCTACAACTCCGTAGAATTTGGATGGCCTTAAAAATGAAATATTTAATTGGAAAGTAACAGAGAATGCTTTCTGCTTAGCGTGAGGAAAAATTCTCAGATTGTTGCATTTGGGGCATTTCAGAATCATAGAATCGTAGAATTGTTTTAGTTAGAAGAGACCTTTAAGATCATCAGGTCCAACCGTTAACTCAGCACTGCCAGGTCACCACTAAACCATGTCCCTCAGCAACACATCTCCACAGTTTTTAAACACCTCCAGCGATGGGGACATTTCAATTCCCCACATATCATTCTCTTTTGAAGCTCTGAAATTCATCTGTGTATATTCATTTTGCTGGGAAGCAGCACACCATTTTTTCCTTACAGCTGAGCTTGAAATCACTGGCTATGCAGGGGGAAATTCATTTGTAATTAAAACCAAGTTAATAACAATTCCCATGGAGTTTATTTGGTGCTTGGAGTGAGGCACTTTGGCTTTGTCGTTGCTGTGAGCGTGGTCAGGCACTGCCGCCCAGCCGGCGGGCGTGCGGGCAGGGAGACGTCAGAGGATGGTTATCGCACTCAGTCACCGCTCAGCACATGTGCAGGCAGGACTTAATGTCTTTCAAACCCTTATGCTCCACCAATTAGAGATGATGGCATTATATCAAAACAAGATGACAAGATAGGCAGTTTTCAACCTGCAGCCAGCAGGTTATTTTGGAGGGGTTCAGAAAAGGTCACCGAGGAAAGCAAGCTTTGGGCTTAAACTTGCCCTGTGCAAGTCTGCGCCTCTGCCTGAGATTTTTTTGGTTTTTTAGGGGAATTTAAAATTGGAAACTCATTCCTTCCAGTGTGCTACCTTGTTGGTGTGGACGGAGGCTTTGTCTGCCTTTGCAGCAAGGACCAAGGGGCTGCAATCCCCACGGTGTAGGTGTTGCATGGGCTGATAGGTGTGTGATCCAGGGCCTCCCGCATCACTCTGTCTCTGAGACTCCCTATGGCCCCACGTGCCGCACATCCTTGTGCACCACAGCATCTGGAGGAGCCCGTCCACGGGGTACGCTCCACCTTGCATCCCTGCAGCAGATCCATCATGTGTCCCACCAGATCAGAAAGAGCTGAGCTGCCTCAACTGCGGCAGCAGGGAGCTAGCTTCTGCCTCTGACATTTTGGGCTCCATAATCTAAAACGGAAGACAGGAAGGTGATTGCCTGAGACCATACGTTGTCATTGCCTGTATCAGAAATGAAATTCAAGACCCAGCTCCTCCCGCAGTGCTCAGGGCACAGGGCTGTCTGTGTGCAGTCAAACTCCTCAGCTAGTTAGCCACTGTTTGAGGGAATACAGGTGAGATGGGATTTGATTTTATATAGTTGGAGCCACCTGGAGCACTTGTTACAGGGAGTTCCTTCAATTTCCATTATGACTTGACCATATTTTTGAAGCCAGCTTTAATTCCCCTTAAAAATATTCATGCTTTCAGATGTTGAGGATGAAGTCATGAGGGATGCTGGAAGTTTTTCTGAATGTTTTGACTGAGCACCTTGTTTCTCAAGGAAACCAGCCTTATACGGGCATGTTTCTCATGCCTGCCTGCCTGTTTCTCTTGCAAACTTCAAAATCTGTTGGCCATTTTCTAGGTAACTTTGCACAGAGGTGGTGGATGCCAAATATATGAATTCCCTGTGTAGACACGACCAGCAAACTGCCTTCCTGGTGTACAGATACCATGGGCACAGTTTAAGTACCTAAGTTTAATGGGAGGAGGAAGGAATTCATATGTCTGGTCTCAGCTCTGGACTACAATAAAAAAAAAATTAAGAATCTCAAGTGACCTCAGTACTTAGCCAGAATTGCATGGAGCTTGGCTCCAGCTCTGATGTAAGCATTTAATCTCGTCCCAGAATTGGTGTATATTAGGCACATGAAGCAGCATTACACACTTAAATGCTTTTGCATATCTGAGCCTGAAAGCCTGTGTTCAAGTGGTGTTTAGTTCCTGAGTGCCTAAGTCACTAAGTCACTCTTTGAGAATGGGATATGGGCTAGATTCAAGAGGGCTTGGAAATCCAAATATAAGTTATGATACCAAAGGCTTTTGCCCAGCTCCTGCCATACCCTAAAGGCACCCAGCTCCATAGGTATCTTTTTCTTAAAGCTTCCTAGAGCTGCCTGCCCAGATATGCTGAAGGGTTGGGTGATACCAGGAGCAAAGCATGTCCTTGCTAGCACCCTGAGCACCCCATGGCAAGTGCCCCAAATGGTTAAAATAATCTCCCTGGCCCAAAAGAAAAAAAAAAAAAAAGTAGTAAACCTCCTTTTGAAAGGTTGCAATTATGCTGGATAGGATCCATCTCACCTGACCTGCAAGATGGCACCTGGGTCTCAACATCCACACTGAGCACTCAGACCTCATTTACCATCAAAGGAGAGAAACAGGCACCTCCAGCAGGAAATTGCTCTCATCTTGAGGCAGTTGCCTAAAATAGGTCAGATCCATCACTCCAATTTCTCTCCACTTGTGCATTTAAGAGTCTAACTCAAGTATAGACACTTGCCTTGTGGACCTCTGACATCAGGTGACATGAATCCCTCCTGAAGTGACAACAAATCCTGTCCTCCCAAAGCAAGGAAGGGAATGACTGGGGACGTCTCACATCCCATGCTGACAGTGTAATGAGTCAATGCCTATGAAAAAAGGGAATATTTCACCAGAACATATCAACCTTAGCTCTGACTACTTGCTGCATTTCGGAACATTCGAAGGGATGATTAGGATTAATCCATTTACCTGAGTAAGTCACTTTGAGAGCCTTAGCTATAAAACAATATCAGTTATCAGCATCCTCCTGCGATGATGTGGTGTTCTGTGAGTTCTGAAAAAGGAGATTTTCCTCTGAAACAGCCTCTTCACACTTTCCCTGAGTGAAGTATTTTGCTACTCAGATTTGTGATTTAATAATCATAAATAATAGAGCCCTTAGTGCTATATTTTTAAATGACTGAATGGTGAGAATCTACTTTAAGAAACTGTATGAATGCCTATCACTTGTGTGCATATAAATGTATTCAATTAGCACTCAAATCTTGAGTTATCTCCTGATGGAAGGCAAAACCTTTTGAATTCAGTCCCATGCAAAAAATACTGTGTCATTTAACTCACAAAAGGATGCCATGCACTTAACAGATAATGACTGAAGAGGATTTTGCTGTATTGCCTGCTCAGCTGCTTGTGAGGACAAAGAAAATAATTCCCCTTTTAGGATCCTATGGGGTAATGAGGAAACCCTCTCTGCACTGATCTCAAATAATACTGAGTTAGGGGAACAGAAATAGCCCAACAGGCTAAACTGGCTGCAAATTTCATTGTCATGGTCTTCCATGTACTTTCCATGTTTTGTCTGTGATGTTAAGCCAGTGGCTAACCTGTCTCTGAACCTGCCACCAGCACACAGAGATTACTCACCCTGGATACTGCACTTCAGCAAATGCAGAATTAGCCCTGGCTAAGTAATCTTGTTAGCGTGATTCAGTGTTAAATGGATCTCGATTAAATGGGCCTTTATATTGTCCCAGCTGGAGATGATAAGCCTCCACAAGGAAATGGCAGGAGACCGAATGAAATTGCTTTACTTCAGACTGGGACATTTAACCCCATAAAACACTTTCTGCTCCTTCTTTGCCTTCACTTCTGCTCCCTTGCACAGCACCATTTACTTTTGCCCTTGGTGGCCTTGAGGGACAGAAGGGACCCAGGGCAAGGGCTGGAGCATCTCTTTGTGCCACCCCTTTGCCAGGATGAGAGCTGGGTGATGAAGATGCATGTGCAAGAGCAGGATGGCTCTGATGGGTGAGATGGTGACTGTGGGCTCCTTCTGTTGTTCTTCTATGAGACAATTATTTTGTTAGTGCAGTGTTTCTTTCAAACTCTCAATCCAGATGTCAGTGGCAGGGTGCCTGAGCATCCAAGGGTCAGCACAACTAGTGCCACCAATACTTTATTCACCACCAGGGAAGAATCTTCAGTCCCATCTTAAAATAAATAGATTGCTTAAACGTGCCACTGGGACTTCTTGGGAATGGTTTGGGGTTTATCTGTGTGAGATAAAAATCAGCACGATGCATGCAGCATGTGCATGGTCTGAGTGAGAGGGAAATGGCATTAAAATCCCCCAGGGATTTCAAATGAGGAGACAACCATGGGGCACTGGTGCAACAGGGACGAAAAGCTGGGACTCTGCAGTACCAAAGCTTCCTTCCCAGCTCTGGGAACCAGATTTGCCCTCTTGTTGCTCTGAAGCAAGGACTGGGTGAGATGCTGTGTTGCAGGTGAAAGTAGGCAAGATTAGAAAGAAAAAAGAAAAAAAATCTACGGGCCCCTGCTAATGGTCATTGTTAGTGAAAGGCTTCCTAGGACAGATAACAAGGTAGACATCAAAATGCCTGTCTTACCCCCACATCAGCATATGCTCTCCTCCTGCCTCTGCTCTCATCCTGCTCTTTATTATATAATAAATTTTCTCTATCTGTGTCTGATATGACTTCAAAATACGGATTATCTCCACGGAGTCAGAGACCCTATCAGGACACAAGGAAAATCTCTGCTCTATAGCAAGTCAGATGGTCTGATATCTTTTTTCCAGACCTTTGACAGAAATATGGTAAACATGCAATTACTTGAATTTTTCCATAAATTTTGTATTTGAGGTGGATTTACATGCTTGTGATATTTTCCAGACATGAATTCCAGCCCTGTGAAAGCAGCCACTTTGAGAATGGCTGCAGACGGGCAAGAAATGATATAATCTAGCTGAGATTTCCTTCATTATCCCTCTAATCAAGGCTTCTATCAGTCTCCTTTGATGCACTGCTGGAAAAAAAGATCTTCAAGTAAACTGATGCTGGAGATAATTAATTAACTTGCCATCCCTCCTGCCTTACCGACAGAGACAGGATGAGAAAGAAGAAGTGTCCTTTGCAATTACTGATCTGCGCTTTTCCATCCTAGCGCTGACAGCCTGTAGGACATGAAGTGGAAAAGCATTTTACCGAACTTCAGGCTCTGACCATCAATTCCTTCACTTGAGAATATCTTCTTCTACTTGTATTTCTCATTCTGTTGGATAACACTCTTGATGGTGAAAAATGGATTTAATACTTGAACAGTTATAGTTGTATGTAGTCTAGCCTGGTAATATTATCTTCTTTATGCTTTCCTTACAGCGAATACCCTCACCTCTGCTATCCCCAGATTATTGTACATGAAATCCACCTTTATGAGGATAGAATAAAAAATTGACATGAAGAATTGGGTCAGGGGAGTAATATTGATAATGCAGGTTGCTATATGCATCCCCCAGATTTCTTTTCCTAGGGGCTTGGCACTACAAGTGGGGAACAATTTCTGTCCTGGGAACCCAGCTTTTTCATGTGAACTTCTCTTTCCAAATATCTGTGCCGTCTCAAGTCCTGTAAAGACATGGTTTCCCCTTTCTAATAATTTAAAGGATAAGATTTAAATTTCTCTGTTTCAGACTAAACCTGGCATAGCAGGAGGAGGTTTTCAATCCAGTTTGCCAACCTCAGACTTCTTTTTAAACTTACGTCCTTTTTGCTTAGAATTTCCTGTGTTTCCAGCTCCTGGAGCCCTTGAAATAACATTTCTAATTCTAAACTAGTCTAACTCTCCTTCAATTTCCCATTTTTGGTACTGCTTGAGCAGCTAGGCAGGAGAGAGCGTGGCTGAGCGGGCAGACTGACAGAGCTTTAAGCACGGTGCTTCTCAGCCCTGCTCAGAGCTGATCTGAAACACTGTCAGCAAAGCACCGACAACAGCCTCTTTCCACAGGCAGCTTCCCCAGAAATACCAAGAGTGGTAGGTAAAGCAGATGGGAAAAGTACGTAATATAGGTAAGACTGAGTTTAGAATGTTAAAACCAAGGATTTTGCTCATTCTTGGTAGCCAGCAGCAAGTACACACAGGGTGGATTTATGACAAGGCAAAACTTCTCTAATTTCATTTAGGTTTGGTCAAGGCTTGCAGGTAAATCACTTCATACTTGTAGGAGTTACTAAAGACTAAAGAAGCCAGAGATAGTATTGCTAAAGCAGCAGAAACTTGTCTTTTTCTTTCTGGAGAAGCGCCGTTGTCGTTGCAGTGCAGCGGCCTGACAGCTTGAGTCTTCTCGTGCAGACCCTTAAGACAAAGGAAGACCATGCTGTGGCAACGTGCGCTGCACCGTATTGCTTGTTGATGTTTTTTACTGCATCTTCTCCTCTTCCATGTGCTGATGGGCACTGTAAGCTCCTGAGGAGGTAGTACAGTGCTGCAGACAGTA
>JAVSBS010007477.1:0-81319 GCA_033124195.1 Coracias cyanogaster
TCTTCTGGGGTGACTGAAATACTATTTTTGGAAAACATAACATCATAACCTTTTAATTTTCCTTTCTATTTTTTTCTTGGTGACAGATTGACAAGCCTAGAGGATGAAGTTATTTATTCAAAGAACAGGTTCAGCGTGGGCAGCAGCACCAATTGTTTTCCATGTTGCCCTGCTGGTGTTTCTCAAACCTGACCTCAGGAGGCTGCTCCAGAGACTGAGAAGTTCAGCCAGCAGTCCAGAGTCCTTTTCCTCTCTGACACTGCCAGGATGACTGATGCTCACTGCTAGTGCAAAAGTGGCTCTGCAGAGCAAACAGCTCTCTGCTAGAAATCGCATTGATCCCTCACCAGCTGAGTTTGTTCATTGCTTTCAGGCCCTAACAACCATTCGATTTCCAACCCCAGCCAGATTTTTTCTTCTGTCTCCAAACTTTCGTGCTCTTAACCACTGTGTACACTTCACGTGACATAATTAAAATTTTATAGCAGAACATGAGTCTTCTTTTATACAGAATTATTTTAAGTATTACTAGTATGGTAAAATAACTAGATGAGAAAATGTGCAATCAGTTTGCAAGTTATTTAATCTGTTTACTATAGGCAGCAGGTTCATAAAAGATGTGCTACAAATTTAGTTTCTTTTCCCCTTTGAGAAAATTGCCCTTTCCTAAGTCCTTTTTTTTTCCCTGTTGATGTTAGTATCATCTCCATTTGTTGTATGTGAAAGATACCACTTTCTGATAATGAAGATACTAGTCATACAATTACCAGAATTGCTGCTTCTGAGCATTTATAAAAGAATTTGGGGGCCCTTGCCACAAGTATGCAAGAGAATGTGCACAAAGAGATTGCTTCTGCTATCCCTGCTCTTGCTTTTGTGGGTTCTCATCTCCCGACTGTGAGAATGAATACCAATAAAGACTATGCAGAAACAAGATAGGATAATATCTAATAATTTCCTGCATGGACAAAGAAAATTTAGGGTGACTTTAGAGAGTATTGCTATCTCAACTTTTAATGATATGATACTTTATATTAATTTAAAATCTAACTTAAAAGTATTCTTTGTGGCTTCCGCTCTCAGCCCACACAAACCTGCCAAAACAAAGTACCTTTCTAGGCTAGAAAGAGCCATCAGTCAGCAGCGCACAACACCTATCAGAGACATCACTGTTCCAAAGTTACCATTAATACCAATACAGAATAGAGTGCACTGCAGCTTTTAATACCTCATCTGAAGGAAAACCACACAGTAAATCGCACTTTGCATAGTTGAGGAGGAGGAGGAAGGGATGCATACACTCCCAAGATTTTTCAAGGATGAGCACAATTTATATCTGTTCAGATGGTGTTACTTGAGTTTATATTTGCTTATAGATCACTCCAGTTATTCCTTTAGGAAATCAAGCATTATACTGTCAGTCTTCAAAAATATGTATTAACATTAGCTTTCCTTTGCATTAAACATTTAAATTATATATGAGACAACTCATGGTAGGGGTGTGCAGTGAAGTGCGGTGTGGAGACTAAAAGTCTGTCTGAAGGCAGAGACTTGAACAGAGAGCTTTGTGTGAAGACCATACACCTGCCCAAGCATGTTTGGGCTGAACTATACAGCAAATTATAAATCCTGTCTTACTCTCAATGACAGCAGTCACTGACTTTTTCAGAAGAGATCTTACAGTGTACTAAACATTTGTAAACCTCTGTGGTATGAGTAGTCTCTATAAGCACATGTGTACATTGACTCTGTGTGTGTATCAGGTATGAGGTGAGCACTTGAAAAAGAAAGCATCTTTAGCTCAGTGGTTCCAGCATTCCTGTCTTTGCTGGTAGTTTCTTCACATTTCTTTCTCTGTCAGCCTAACCACCATAGAAGGAAGATAGGCCAGTGGGCCCTTTTAGACACGCTGCTGCATAATCACTGAAACACTCACCCGGGGGAAATTTTCGTGGTGACATGGCAGTTGCCAGGGAATTTTCAATGTTCGTTTAACTGTGCTGGTTTGTATACAGGCCTAGGAAGACTCTTTTATCTTGTTTCAATGGTGATCCATTTGGACACATAGTCTATATTATATTCCTTGTTTGTTCTACAGACTAAGCTTTTTATTTGTAAGCTTAGTGCCACTTTTCACTTTTCTGAACCTTGTCAGTTAGAAACTGATGCCTTATTTGTGGGAACTTTAAGGCAAAGTGGTATCTTGCATGTTACTTCTGCTGCTGCTTTAGCCTTAGTTAAATGAAGGGGTAGGATATGGCAGTGTTGGGAAACTGGCCTTTTTGGTACCTATTGCAAATAATGTCATACCTTATTTCTAGAGACTGCTTATTAGGCAGATACTGAAGTGAAAGCTCAGTGCACTCTTGCTTTGTAACATTGCTTGACTTGCACTGAGAAGAATACTGTAACCGTGTGACTGGCAGCTATCCATAATGGAATATGTGTTCATCCTTGCTGTATTTGCATGTTAATTAGAAGACTCTATCTCTAGTGCACTCTTAGCTGTCAAATTTAAACAAGTGTTACCTAGTTTTAGATGCGTTGTGTGATATATAAACAAGCAAACCAGGCTTTGTTCGATCTTTAACTCTTAAGAATACTGTTTTACTAAGCTTTGATTCATATGATTCTTCAGTGTTCTGCACTGTGTTTGCACTGCATAATGGTAGGACTGCCAGCAACCGTATGCATCTGTCTGCCAGCAAATAACAGTTCTGTAATTATAGTATGGGTGATGAGATAGATGAATAGGAAATGGTGAGGGATAGTGGGAAGACAATCATAGCAATAAAACACACAATCTACAGAAGACAAGTTAAAAGAATATTGCAAAAATAAACAAGAATTTGCAGAGATTAAATCAGAATAAGTATTATTGTGGTAAACAGAAAGAATGGCTTTACTGGAAAAAGCGCAATAGCTAAACAGATAGGGCCTCATATTTGTGTGCTTATAAATGAAGAGAATTTCCACTAAAGCATCATTAAATTGTAGCCTCTGATAAATCTGAAATGCTGATGAGTTAGATTTGATTAGTTAGTGCTTGCCATTTGACTTTAATCAGTGTTTCTGCAAGTGCACGTAACGCTCATTTTTTTCAGTGGGAAGCTGAGACATGCAGACTACCCTACATGTGTGGTTTGTGTACAGCCAAAGCAGAAGTACTACTGAAGTATACTGAAGAGACAGAAATGTTACTTTGGAGCACCCTAATTGTAGAGAGACATTAAAAGTTTTGGAGGTGTGGCCGAGAAAGAAATCCAAGGAGGGGTTACAACAAAATCAAACCAAATGCCAGGCAATGGTTCAACCCACAACAAGGTTCTTGTCCTACCGGAAAAACAATTTCTATTTGTAGAATACTAGTTAAAGTCTAGAGAGAATAAGATGAGATAAATTAATGTAAGGAAAAGAACTTGTGACACTGACACAGGGAAGATGGGATGGGACACATGCCTTGCAAAGCCTGTACCCTCCAATCCTTTGCAAACTGACCCTTTTTCTTGTTTGCAAGGCGCTGACTTCCCTGAAGATTTCCAACTGTTGCTTTTGCACCTGTGTTCTGTCAGTGATAGCAAAGGAGTCATCAGTGCAGCCTAGAAGCTGATCTTTGAACACGCTGTTTCCTATATCCCTTTTAATAGGGTTAGATGTTAAATGGAATGCTAGAAACATGGATGACGATAAGCTTTATTTGTGCCAGCTTGTTAGTTCATTAGCACAGATAGTGAAGCCAGTCTTAGAAAAAGAAAAGAATAATTGAAGAAAAATAATTAGCAAAGATGCAGCTCCTCACCAGCCCATCCAGGGAGGGAGTCAAGGCTTGTGGTAGTACAGATTGTTCTGTCCTGAAGGGTGCCCTTGAGTTGGAGAAGTAACATATGGCTCTCTTCTTGCTTTTTCTGTAATTGCATGGTGATAAAAAAAAAAAATAAAAACACAGAGCTCTGCTGGGTTTTTGTTCATATCTTAAAGGCATTTTACTAAAGTAATAGATAAAAAAGAAATATGTTAAATAAAAACATTTATTAGAGGACATAATTTTCAATATTTAATGATATAATTAAGTCTTATTAATGTAATGTTCTTTATTCTTCAGCTTAAAAATTCACAAGGTTAATTTCCCTTTCATCTTTATTATGCAATGTTTGCCACAATTATTTGTTATATATTCTTATAAATATTTGATTAATATTAGATATTGTAATTTAAATAAAAATATGGGTCATTTTTTGCCACAGTGTTACTCAGTATTAAGCTGAAATTAGTGAAATTGACACAGCAGTGAATCAGGTCCTACTATTCTTTCAATTATGCCACCGTTGGCTTATGTGACTCAAGTAATTCATGAGAATGCTGCCTTTTGCTACTGCCCCTTTACTTCTGAGGGCTCGCAAAAGCTGAGGCTCAACTACCGACAGAACCATTAGTCACATTGTTTTTGTGTTGTTTCCTTTGGGGGACGTTATTTCCAGCATCTAAGTCTCAGATACTTACTAGGTTTTACTACTAGTGACAATAAATACCACCTATCAAAGTTCTTAAATGAATATAGAATACATATTTCAGGTGGTATTTACTTGATTCACTAATTACTGGCATTAAAACTATTTTTTTGTTCAGTTAAATGATTCTTCCTCTACATACATGGCTTTTTAGCTGCTTAGTGAAAGAGAAAGTACTTCAGTATTAGGTCCTGGGGATTTAAATTATTTATATTCTCCTTCATTAGCAATATTTGTTACATATGCACCAGAAATATTTTTTCGAGGAAATGGATTTTTTACAACAGCATTACCTCTTTTTTTTTTTTTCTTTTTTTTTTTTTTTCTGAGATCAGTCCGCCAAACTACAACGTCAGCAGTTGCTGCAAAAATCACTTCATGGGCAATATGTTGACTTACCTTCTTAACTAAATAAAGAAACAAAACAGAAATCTTTGGAGACAAGTGCTTTGAAATAAGCGTATACTCCTAATCCGTCACTGCATTCAGAATGGAAAAACAAATATGATTTGGACTAGCAGCCCAATTTCAGCTTGTGTTGTGATTTGATTTGGGTTATGGTGTATGCAAAACTACCTTTCTGGGAGTTTCTTCAAGTGGTGTGTGCTGAAGCTTGAGCCTTGTGCTACTTTTGCTTTTCCTCCTGTTAGTAACCACAGCTATCTTTTAGCTTGCTTACCTGCTGTCATTGTCACCTTCACATGAAGCTAAGATACGGTATTGCTACTTTAGTGGAGTAGGTAGGCACTGTCATGAAGAGCTGGTCTAAACTTAAAAGAGATTTCTTGTTCAGAACAGAGGTTACAGAATGCTGTCCATTTTGAAGTTAACCATTTTATGGCAAGGAGATATCCTTGCTACTGAATGGCTGTTTCCGTTCATGATGTTACACTAGTGTCCGTAGCTGGTATATGTTGCTACTGCTATAATAGCAGTTCACCCATATCACTGCGTTGTCATTGTGAGGGCAGAACACAGTCTGTGTAAATTTACTCAAATCCGATGTTAAGTTTATTTTCCCAAATCAGCACCAAGACCTATCCGGCCCATAGTAACATATATGTTAGGTCTGTACCTACTCTAAAGTATGAGCGTGTCTTTTCTGGTATTTGTTCTGGAATAAATCTAGTACTTGTGTTACTGCCATCATGTTGTCTTGGTGCAGTGTAGCTATTAAGATAGATGAAAACAGGCTGTTAAGTCTGGGTATTGGTGTACTGTGATGTTTACCTTTCTATTCTGTTAGCCTCGTATGTATTCTAAAACTGTGTGAGAAAACTATGTTCTCTACCAAACACATGAAGAATAGTTAAGTTATAAAACAACGTTCAAAAGAGCTAACATGCTAAGCAGGGAAGAGTCTAAGCTAGCAAACAGAAAACAGTCCTGTTGGCTTCTCTCAGCATCTCACTCGGAAACCACAGCCCTAGCTCAGATCCAGTGATGATGACTCTTTGCACTTATAGGAAGTCCTACTGATTTTACAACTCATAAAAGATTCAAGACTCTCACCTTGTAGCATATTCCCAGTATATACAAGCATTTAATCTCTCCTGGGCTTCACCCATCCCTCTTACCTCAGCCCTCAGAAGTCCATTAAAAATCTGTTTTGTGTAGAGTATTGCTTGCTATTATCATGGAATTTTATGGTACATTCTGCTTGAAAGTGAATACATGGCTCTGAAGTCAGACCACGATGAAATGAGGAATGGGAAAAAGTCTTCAATCCTTCCCCTGGAAATAATTCATTGGTGCAGCAGAGAAAGTTGAGTAACTCAAGTGTTAAGTCTCCTTTTTAAATACACGGGAGTCCCTGAAAAATATGATTAAGTAAGTTAAACAGCTACCTCTTGCAGGTTACATTTAGTGATACTTTTTTGTTCTTTGAGGTCATTTTACCTCTCCAGACTGTCTCCCAACACCCTTTCTCTTCCCATCCTCCCATTCTTTATCTGTTGTCAGGCAGCTGCCTTCTGTCCTGCTGATGTGGTGGTTAAAGAGCTCTAGCTGCTTGGCTGCATGCATTGCCTCCTGCAGCCAAAAAGCAGCATTGTACAGAACTTCTTATTGCTGACGGACGTGACACGACTTGTCCAGCCAAGTAATGCTGGAATTTTGACCAAGCACATCAAGGTAACAGAAGGACATATGAGAAGACACAGAACTTTATTACATGTGTGCCTCAGTGATTTGTTGTTTATATTCATGTAGAATTACTTATTTTCTAAAGTGGTGACAAAAATCACTTTCATTGTGGCCTTATTCAATCACTTGCTGATAAAGAACAGGTCTATAGGAGAGTACGTCCACTTTTTCACAAATGAGTGCATATTTTTAGAGGGTATTTGTATTTGCCTAGAATAGCTAATACAACTTTTAAAGCTAGGATTATCAGTGGTGTCCAGCACTTTAAAAATATGTAAAAAAACCCTCCAAAACTGAAACCTCACAACAAAACTCTAGAAGCATAGTTAAGGGGTTTGTTGTTAAATCTTGTTCTAGGGTCATGTTTTGCTGATGAATATGTTAATTTCCTTTTGCAGATTGAGAAGACTGTTGTTTTGATTCTGGTAACACTGGAAGCTGTTTGTGTCTCAACAACATTTACACAATGTCCAGAATAATTACTGGGCTTTATTTAACTAATACCTCTGAGAATAAAAACTCAACAGCAAAGGGGGTGACTTGATTTTACACAGAGGAGATAATTCATTTATATGTACGCAATTAATGCAGTGAACATCAAATTTCTCTTTCTTCTGAAAAGAAAAGCAATGTAACACATTACTTTGGGATTAGGAAAAGTGGCTGTTAAGAGAAAGGAAAAAAAAATTATTTTAACCTGCTTAATTACTGCACACTAGAGGGCACTTGAGGTAGAGCAAACAGTATTTGCACAGCTACTGAAACAGATCCAGTTACCTATATTCATATTGAAAAGCAAAAGATTAACTTTCCAAACTGTATCTGGGACATTAATGTTAAAAAAAGGTTGATTGCCTGCTTGATATAATTTTCTTTTGTCTTTACCTTAGTGTTTGATGTACAGAAGAAAAATTTGTTTTTCTAATAGTCAGCCTGACAACAACTAATCAAAATTGCAAACAGTACCCAAGGAATAATAAAACCTGATAATGTGTTGTTATTTTTATGCACTCCATAATGTCATTGGTGCATATGGTACACAAATTAGTAGTTGAGTTTTTTATCTTTTAAAAATCTCTAAAGAGTGAAAGGGGCTCAGAACTAGTTATGTTTTATTTTACTAAATGGAGTAATTTGGGATGGGAAAAGGATTTGGTAAGGGCCCAAAAGCCCAGTGCTGCTGTTGGGTTAAACCTTTGTTTTTGTTTTACAGTCCATGGGCTGAAAATGGAATTTGCATGGTTATAAAAATGTTTGTCCTATCAAAGCAGAAGTAACTTAGTTCAAAATCAATGCATTTATTTCTTCTCATGTATCAAGTAACAAGGGAAGGGACTTTGATTAGGTACTTTTCAAAGAAGGCTAGACTGGAAGGCAAGTATGTTTAGGTGATTGAGAATAACTTTTTGTCACTTATGGATGCTGCTGCTCTATGGTCTGTTCTTTCTTTAGTTGAGTTTTTCAAGCTTTCTATTCCAGTGTTTAAATTTTAACTGGTTTTTATCCTGATGAAGAGATCTGGCATTCCATTGGAAATTCCTCACTTAAGGTTCACAGTGTTTCTCGTGAAGTCTGTCAGTCAAAAAAAAAAAAAGCCCAACCTCCCCAAACCATATAAATTTATCTCATGGGATATTGGTATGATTTCCTTTGTTTTAATCTATAGTATCAGTTGTAAGCGTTACCTAATGTCTCAAGTTACAGATGTCCTCAGTGACTTCCCAAACACAGAGGAATCATTCTTTTTCGTTATAACCAACTTCTGATAACTGTGTACAAGCAGATTTTAAAGGTTGCAAGACTATGATAAGAACTTGTGTTCTAAAGGTAATTATGTCTCTGTACTGGCATAGTAAACTGATAAAAGTGCATATTTTATTCACAAACATTCTAGACTTAGGATAAGTCTTCTTGTTTCTTCTTAGTTCATGGTATGTGAATTGGATTTAGGAATAATCCCTGACATAACTTGAGCACAAGGTACAAACTAGGTAGAGTGTTTGGATACTGCCTGAGAACACAGCATTTAACTTATTTAAAGCTTTAATAGAGTAATAGTAGGCTACGCTACTATCCTGTAAACTTGCTTTAGTAACTTTCAGATCAGTTATTAATGTTACATTAATATTGCTTTCAAATGGCATGCGAGTGGTCATCCTTGTAAGCAAAAGTAGCTTGCAGTAAAGTCATTTATCTTGATCAAGTAATTCACACTGGAGTCATTAACCTCAGGTAATTTTGGATCAGGCCCTATATGATCCATTAAAAACTGAAATCTGCTGCTGATACTTTGAGGGAAATATATCATTACTAGATGATCTGATGGAATAAGATCTGCATATGAGGAATTAACACAGGCTTCTTTTTCAGGTATGCTTCCCTTTGTTCTCCTCCCCACCCATTTCAAGTTCCTGACTTTTGCATTGTTATTTAAATGAGATGACACTGAATGGGTACATCAGCAGCAGCCCTTTTAAGGCTGTGCTGTGTTTGAGTTGCCCCTTAAGAGCTCATTTCGAGTCACTTCTGTTGAATATTTTTAGGCAGTAAGGTCCAAATACTCTATCTTCTGAAAACAGCTTATCACACTGCTTTGCAACACGGAGAAACAAAGAATTATATGATAATCAACAACTCTTTTCACAAAAATACCAAAGGATGAAAAGATGCTTCAACTCCATTATGCCACACATTTTAAAATGATAGACAGATACTTCCTGTCTGTATATGAGGAGGCATCATATTAGAGTTTTTATCCGTCTTACTCAGAAAAGCAAAATAATATGGAAGAAAATATCCAGGTTGTCTTCCAAGCAGATGTTCTTTTTTTTCCCCCTGCCCCTGTCTTATAAGTCATTAAAAAACAAAGAAAAAAAAAACCAAAAAAAAAACCAAAAACCAACCCCCAGAAACAAAAATTCCCACAACAACAGGACACCAAAAAAGGGAGAAAAGTAAAAAACATCTACAAAAGAACAAACAAACAAAAAAGCCCACCAAACAAAAATAACCATAACACTACAAACCACTGCATTTTGTGAAGCTTCTATATATTTTTCTTCTCGTACAAGGCTTTAATATTAAAAATTGAATTCCAGTTTGATCCAGGATGCATTCAATCACATTTTGCAGATGATTTTTTTCTTCAGTACCGTTACTAAACTTAAAATATTAATCCCATTTCAACTGGAGTCTGAGCTGCTTTTTGCTTAAAAATTAAATGAACTTTTAGGAGATAGAAGAATTATCTTCCTTGTAATATGTGTGTAAGATATTTAAGAGGAAACTATTTTTTAGCAAGCGTGTTCATCAGTGCTATGTGATATTGTGTGTGTGTATACATATATGTCAGTATGATAAATACCATGAAATCACTTCATTTGGATAGGATGCAGGAAGTTGTAAATGTTCCTTTGGTATCCCAATACTATTTTTAAATTAATCTATACACTCCTTCCTGTCAAGACCTACTCAGTCATCCAAAAGGCTTTCCAGTAGGGGAATCCATGGATGGCAATCCACTTTAGCAAGACACTTGGCATCCTCTCCTACAACTTGAACATGAAAGAGCATAGCATTTGCCCCAGTAATTTCCAACTGCAAGAGAGGTCATATAGAACAATTGCAAAAGTCGAAGGTTGAAATCAAAACAAAAACTAAACTTTTAAGCTGTACTTGGAGGTACAACCTCTATCATTAGCTTTCTTCCCACACACAACTGTACTGCCTGTTTAAAGCACAGATAGAAGAGATCCAATGCTTTATTAGTGAGAATTTTTATTCTTAGTTGCTTCCATTGGGTATTTTTTAAGACAAGTGAAAACAAGGTGTACAACTCGTCTTACTGAAACTTAAAAAAGCGTGTCTCATAACTGTCATTAATTACCAGGAAGAAAGACAGACTAAACTTCCTCATGTTTTTGTGGCAGCATCTGTATTCTCACTGTGTTGTTCAGCTGGTGGAAAGATGGGGGAGAAAAACATGCTTTACCTTAGTGGAACCCCAGGTAAAGGGAAGCCACGTTTCTGATCATATCTATTGCACTGCAAAGCATTTTGTATTTCCCTTAAGGCTCTCTGCCTGCTTCAAGTAAGTATTGTCTATTTTATATCCATCCTTCTCCAAGGAATTATCCTAGGCTCACAGCTTGGAAAGTAAACAGTTGGGCTGAGGGAAGCAAAGAAATAGTTAGGTGTTTCTTCATTGCCCTTGAAAAACTGACAAATTCTGGGTACGTTTTGCTACATTCTAATGACTTTGAGGCTTTTCAGAGTGAGTATTTGTGCAAGAAGAAATGCAACTGTTATCTGCAATAACTTGCATTTAAAGTGAAACACGTAAGAGCCCCAAAGCAGGTCCATGTCTCATTCACTGTCCTACATGTGTGCACACATAGTTTCATGACTGTTAATCGTATACTAAATTATATGGTGTTTTTACTATATAGAGGAATACTAGGGTCTACTTTCTCTAATCCTAGATAGAGCTTCGACAATGTAGTCTTTTTTTTTTTTTTCTTCAGGTTAAAATGTTTACAGTTTATATGAATGAGTATAAGATGGCCAGCCATTTAGAAATAAAGTTATGAACCCTCTTTAATAATACAGAATCACACTCAATGCCTGTCTTAACCACAACATAATAGTGGTCAAGGAAAGTTGGAGAATAAGGGTGGAACTGAGTCCACTTAAGCTTCCCTAGCAGTACTAGTTGAGTGTTCAGTCAGTCTTCCATTTTAGGAGTTGTCACCTGTACCTGACCATGTCTATACCCCGTGCTCCCAGCACAGTACTGACCCCTTCGCTGTTAGGACACTTTAACCTTGGGGAACAAAAAAAAAATATAGGTGATGGTCACCTTTAGAGCTATGCTGTATTCTATTTAATTGTTACATACATTTATTCTGCTAATAGATAATGCATGTAGCATAGAAAGGAAGAGAACTCATCAACTCGGTTGATAAAGAAGGTGGGCAAAAGGGTGACTCTGGCCTCTCCAGCATGGTGCTGGCCACAGCATTCCTCAGCCCTTGGAGGGACACTTGGCTGTCAGCCCTCAGGAGGCATGAGCAACCTTCAGCTCTTTGAAGTCAAAGGCAGTTGAGGATACTCAAAGCTTAGGGTCCCTTAGCCTCCTTATAGCACTTCCCAAGCTGGGGCTGTGCAGGATACCAGCACTGTCAGTCACAGAGAGGATGTGGAGACCGGGTGATGGTCAACAACTTACTGTGCGGCGGTTGCCCTTCAGCCATCGCTTGCTGGGTGGAGGTCTTGGCTTTGTTCCCTGTTTAGGCAGGTTCAGGCTCCTGCTTATAATTTGATTGCCACCCTTAGCTTTAAAACAGTACAGGAGAAAATTTAAATGCCTGCAGGTCTTCGGGGTTTGCTTGGAAAAGGGTTTTTAAAGGATGCCCTCCCTATCGCCGGAGCGTCCGACTGTCTCCTCCGCCGCGGCCGTCAGGGAGATGAACAACTGCCTGCTGCCCCTCCCGCCCGCTCCTTACCCCTCCACAGCCCGCGGCGCTGTCCTGCCTTCTCCCCGCGCCGCATCCCCCGATCCCGGCCCGCTGTGCCCGCAGCCCGGCCGCCGCCCGTCTGCCGGCGGCCCCAGCCTGCGCTTCGTGGCGGGCATCGCCTCGGAGGACGGGGGCTCCTTCCCGCCCTCTGCCCCCGCGGCGCTCCCTCGCCGCTCTTCTCCCTGCTTCCCTCCCGGCGCTCCGGGCACGTCCCGGCCCCGGCGGGTGCCTCCCCGGTGGCCCCGCGCCTCGGAGCCCGGCCCCCCTCCGCCCGCGGCGCCCGCCCCCGCGCCCTTCCCGCCCGGCCGGAGGGAGATGCCCGGCCCGGAGTTGGCGGCGCGGGCACCGGCCGCGGCTGCGGGGAACGAGCGGCTCCAGGGTCTGTGGAAAAGTTGTGTGCTTACCGGGCGAAAGGCGGGGTAGGGGGGTGCGAAGGAGAGGGAGGGGGGGAAAAACCACCACCCAAAACTGCTTACATGAATTTCCAAGCGCTAGACCTGCCTCCGAGATCAGCCCAATAAGAGCTGTCAGGGGAGGCTCCCAGCTCACTTTTCCACATCACTTCACAGTTACGTTTGGCAGGCAGGCACGTTGGAGCGCTCAGATCCGGAATTAGTGGATTTATTTGGAATATCCCTGCTTTCCTGGAGACGTGCTTCTGCCGCTGGCTTGTGCAAAGGGAGAAATTAATAACTGCACTTTAGCATGCAGGCACAGAAACCCGATAAGCTAAGTAACCAGCATCTTCTCCAGCATCAGCAGCCTCAAAAAGCATGAAAAGAAAATCTGGAAAATCCTGCCTGTTCACAGGGACTGGCTAATGTTTTTTACCTCACCCTTTCAATCCGTGCATGAAGTGGCTGTCAGCAAGCGGTTTCCTCGATCCTTGAAAGAGTGAGTATTTTATTAATATTATTTATGTCTGGCTAGCAGAGGGCTGTCTCTCTGTAGATTCCTTTTTGACTTAGTGTCTGTGTTCTTGCAAGGTGTACTGTGCGAGTGCCTTCCTTGTTAATAGGTGCGGTATTGGGCTGAACTGTACTGGCTCATTAAGTCGGATGTTTTGAAATTCTTGGTAATAAAAATGTAATGGGATGCCAGTTAGGATTTCTTTTTTTTTTTTTTTTTTTAATTCCCTTGGGAGGAGGAGGAGTGGTGGTGGTGGTGGTGGTGTGGTTGTTTCTTCTGTTTTGTTTTTTTGGGGTGAGGTTTTTTTCTTTAAATTCCCTTCTTCCCTCCTCCCTTAAAGGATCAAGAGCACTTTGGATCACCAAGGGTTGCTTCCAAGGCTGGAGAACCCATTTCTTCTCCTTGTTTTCTTATTTAGTACAATAAATCTCTGGGCTATTTCACTGTGTTGAATAGATGCAGGGCTGCACTCATGCATTGAAATAGATTGCAGTTTTCGTGCTGAGAATAAAAATCACCCACCAGCCAGATATGTAAATGAGGGAGGAGGAGGAGGCTGAGAGAATCATGAGATGGGGGAAATCCCCCTGATTTATCACCACCTTTCCTCCCCAAAAAGCTTTGCACCCCCTAGGTGCAAATACAAAAAATAGGAATGGTGTGATAGCTTCCTTTACTACTTTCAGGGAGGAAAGCATCCCAGAAATACTGCTCTTCCTCTTAAAAGCTGAGATGGGAATGAATAGCCATAACTAGCCAGGAGCTATCCTTGTCCCACAAGTTGTTTTCCTTCCCTGTCTTTGGCTGACTTAACAGATAACGCACCCGGCTGAAACTTCGGAGAGGGAGAAAGCCCCTTAGCTCCAGTTGCTTATTAGTTGCATTGCTGCCAAGGCTCCCAGAGAAGAAATGCAGGAGTCTGTGGATCCCTGAAGCAGGCTGTTTCACTAAGTGCTTCATCTTCTCTTTGAGGAAGGCAGAGGAGTAACATGTCCTTACGTTCTGCTTGGCTACAATATCTGCTGGGTAGCAGCATCCTGATCGGGAGCCCTGAGCTGTCAGACAGCATCCCTGCCAGACAGTATCAGACCTGTATACGGTGCTTGGCTGGGGAGCCTGGGAGGCACTGCAAAGCTTCAGCCCAGAAAGCCTGTGGCAGTTTCTGTGTAGATATTATGGAAGAGATTAATTCAAATCCTTATTTAGACACTGCCTACCGCCATGAAGGTGACACCACTTAACATAGGCAGGAATTCCTTTGTGGTTCATTGCTGCGCAGTCATGTCTTGAATCTGTCTCAATTCAAACAGTTTGCATTTAGTACCAGACTAAATAGAGTGGAATCAATCCAATCTGGCACATAACGGCGTTACACAAATCTGCTCCTGTTGCCAACAGGTATCAAACTGTACCCTTACTTCTCCCTCTCTCTTCCTCTCTTTTAGACAGGCACAAACACACACGCTCCGTTTCATGCAAACGTGTCTATCTGTCTCTCCTCTGAAAGGAGGGTTAAATGCTCTTACAACTTTCATAAAGGCTGGCACTTCTAAACAGCCAACTTGATCACGTAAATGGCTCGCCATTTGTGTCTCTGGGTATCACATCACAGATGTTTTTTGGGGGTGCTGATTGTAAGAAATCAAATAACATTAACAGTTTATTGTTTCAAATCTACCATGTTAGTGCTTAATAGAAGGGAAGCTAACAGCTGCTCACTTCAGTTGCAATTAAAGAGCAGAGCTGATAACTAGCAAAGCTAAAGATAAAGAATCCTCTTAACTTCACTCATCCTCTTTTGGAAATTCTTCAAGAGTTTCTCTGTAATAAGGATAAAGAGAAATATGCAGTACTTTCCTATGAATGATACTCCTGCTCTACATTCAATACTAGACTTATAAGAGACTTCATAATAGTCTTCACAGTAAATACAAGTAAAGCTCAAATATGTTCTGAAGAATGAAAAATTACTCTAGTGTGCAGAGTAACAGCTAGAAGAAGTTAGTATTTTGCATGCCTGTGAAATTATCAACTTTCACATCCATAAAATGTGATCACATCAAAACCTAAAATCTCTCTTAGGGTCACCTCCCAGTGTAATTTTATTAATTTTTGCAACAGAAAAACCCTTGGAAGGGAGGTGATTATTATGTGGTTTTCTAGTCTAAGGTTTTCATCTATTCAACCTTATTGTTCTACCTTAGTGCTTACAGAATGAGCACAGCTTTCTGCTGGCTTCCTCCTAGGCTTGCTATTTATTAACTCTCCCTTATTATTATATTTTTTTAAAATTGCGTCCCAGCTGTAAAGAACTCTGATTTCTATGCCTAGTTGTAAGATGAGGGCCTTCAGTGTCCTCGAAGATTGAAGCATTTCATGAAAGTTGGTTCTTAAGTTACACAGGTGAGCGATTTAACTGAGCAGGCTGCAAGCCAAGAAACTAACTTT
This sequence comes from Coracias cyanogaster, assembly GCA_033124195.1. Classification (NCBI taxonomy): domain Eukaryota; kingdom Metazoa; phylum Chordata; class Aves; order Coraciiformes; family Coraciidae; genus Coracias; species Coracias cyanogaster. Next base: position 15,527 of record JAVSBS010007477.1, read on the forward strand.
GGACATTTTCTTCAGTATTGAAAAATCAATAAGAACTACATATGGCTGCTTAAGAAATGCAGCTGGCTTTAATAAGAGGTATCTCTGTATAGGACATCCACTCCTTTTACACCTTTCATTTAAAAAAATGAAAGTTTTAATCTCTGAGGTGAGGTAGAGTCTTCCTTAGAGGAAGTCACTCAGGGCTTTTTCAACATACTGTAGTCATTCCTATTAGCCTTTGCTATGAAGTCCAAAACAGTGTTGCAAGGAGGGAGATAGTCCCACAACTAGATTTGAATTAACTTTCTTGGTCTTTTGTAATCTTCAGAATTTTTGCAATAACATTGCGCCTCTACCAAATAAATTGATCCATGGACACCTTTGTTTATATCACTGTTAACACAGGCTGCATCGTCTTCTCTAGAAAAAAATATACTTGCCCTCACTTGTTCAAGATATGGAGCTGTTACAAGTAGGAACACACGATCAGGCATGGATTTAGGTCTGTTATCCTTTGAAGTACTTTCTGAAGTTTCTGACTATTTCTTCTCGCACAGTTGCAGATTTCATCTTTCTAAAATCTCTATTTCAGAAGACCTAAGTGCCCTATAGGCTTTAGCTGGGACTTTTTCAGCCGCTTACTGAAATTAGGGGCCTGGAACCCACCCACTTGACCCTTGATACATAAAGATAATTTCATTTCCAAAACTTGAGAGACTTTGAAGGGTAAAAAAATACTGACCTCTAAGTTTATGAACAAGAAAGAAATGTGAATGCTACTTTAAGCTGTTGGTGCTGCATATCTCTAAGTGATGATTATGCATACTCTGTAGCAGAAAGCAACTGCTCATCCTACATAGTATAAACAAGTATTTTATAGCATATCCAGTAACCATAAGATACTCTGTATCTTGGCAGTATTCCTTCTCTATTTTGTTTTCCATTCTGATATTATTAGAGCCTGACCTTTTGGATATACTATTAATTCTGACAATTGTATGCTTGCAGTATATGCTGTAGTTGTATCGTAAGAGTCTTTCAGTAATGAGTTTAAAATAATACAAACTAAATTCTTTCAGTGGGAGGGAAATGCTAATGCATTTTGAGCTTGGAACATATTAAGCATCATCGCTAACATAAGATTGCATCAATAGAATTAAATTAGATGATGAAAACTCAACATTATTCTTAGTGTTGTTGCCATAGAAAAGGTGGCTCACTTCATAGCTTTCTGAACATAACTATCTTAGCAGTAGGTAGACATAGGCACAAAGTCCAATTTGAGATTTCAAATGTGTTATTTTGGGGTATTTTTTCCCTTACATAGACCCCTTTGTTCTAATCTCTTTAACACGTTTCTCATTTTGTCAACCAATAACATCAACACAGGCAGATTTCAAGTGTATTAATTAAATTTTGTTCGCAAAGACCTTTGGGTGCTGATGGTATCTGAAGTGGTAATTGCAAGCTGAAAAGGAAAGATGGTTTCTTGAAACAGTTCAAATACCAACATGTAGTTTAGAGCGTCTGGCAAGAGACTCATTTCTACCTGCCTTAGTCATGAGAGTAGCCTTTATCCGTAAGTTGCAATGATAACATTCATATAATTGATTTTCTGTGGCAAACGGACCCACCATTTTTAAAATGTCATTTTCCAAGGAGCTGAACATGATGTGTCTTGTGAAAATAATTTGAAATTGAGAATGATCAGCACCTTGGCTTGAAGTACATTATGTCAAACAGTCCTAAATCTGAATAAGTGAAACCTTCCATGAGCAGTGTACGCTGTGGTGCCTAAGTCATAGACATGCTCAGAAAGGTGTTTTCTTAGTGTGTCTTGCTCAGGTCTTTGCAGCTGGATATGGGAGTTCAAGAGCTCATGAAAGCTGTCAGTCTTTGAGTGTCATTAGGTCATAGTTTCAGCATTCTAGTTTGGTGTACATTTGGCTGAAGTCACTTACTCCTGGGAAGCAATGCTCAGCCTAATTTGAGAAACTTGGATGAACATTTAAATCCATTTCCTTTGAAGTCACTGATTATAATAATCACATTTGTGTGTATATTTTATGGGGTTTTAATATATAAAAATCATTATATCAAAGCCCCTAAATACTGGAGCAAATGGATGCTATACATTCAGACGCAGTGCAATTAATCTGTTGACTTTGGTAATTGAGTGACACATCAGATGTGAACCTCTCTTATGGGTTAAATGTAACAGCTATGATTGCCTTTCAAGTAACAGATAATCAGAACTTAATTCTTGATGTTGCTGAAGTTTAGACTAAGTTCTGTATTCTAGTCTGTGGGCTTTATTTTTGGGGCACTTCCAAAAGTTAGATTAATGCAAACAAATAAATGGGGAAAAAACCTCCATCTGGCAACTGCGAAACAAATAAGTTTCATGTTTGACAACCATATTTCTTTCCAAACAACTCATTTCTGTTGATGGTAAAACTACCATCAAATTCAATGATGCAAGATTAAAGCCCTTCACTTCCCATTTCTTATGTTTCAGCAAAAAAGACTTGAGTAGCTTTATTGCAGCAGTACTGTATGTAGTTAGAAAAGTCCAGGTACATTCACATTTTTCTCTTTTAAATACTTCTTTTTAAAGTAAACACACATTTATGCATATGGCTGGAAAGATTGTATAGCTTTCATTAAGTCACGATGACCACCTGTAACTTTATATTTTTAGTTTAATGAGAATACATGCCAGGAAATCTTGTGAGATTTTCATTATTATGTTTTCTTTAATTATGTAGAGAATATCTAATATTACTGAAAGAAAACCAATGAAAAGGAAAGCTCTGTTTTATATCAAAAAAGACTGAAAAAAGCCCATAAAGCAAGACATTTATGTTCTCCATTAATATTTAAACATTTTTCAGCAAGTACAGAATAAGCACATCCCAGCTGCCGAAGCTCTCATGATAAACGATGCCCTAGGCAGAGCATGGTTAACACCTAATTCTCAGTCACAGGGCAATCTGTTTGCCTTTTTATGAGCTCTCTTCATGTTGTGCACAACTTGCCTTTTCCCCTCCTCCCTCCTTGAAAAGTGATACAGGTCTTCAAATTATGTAATACACCTTTGTTAAAATGAGCATCTGTTGGAGAGCTGAGGTTGACATGAGCTGAAGCTATTAAATCTATATGTAATTCAGGCCTATTTTAGTCAAAGGAAAATCACTTTAATCAGTGGACTGTACAGAATAAAATTACTTCATTTCTTCATCTTACTATAGAATGAAAACAATGCAGGTACAACTATTTCTGTCATGTTTAAGTTTGTGGACCCAAACAGTTTTTTACCTTCTCTGCTCTGTTTTGAGACTGCATCATGAGCTTCTCAGAATAATGGTGTGAGGTGATGTTCTGACACATCAGTGGAATATCTAACTCCCATAAACCCAAACCCAAATCTTTTCTTTCTTTTGTAAGTATAGCAGGTTGAAAGGGAACATTGCAAATGCCTTTTGTTCTACAGTAGATCTAAAATAGCTATATTTTCATTTTAATGCCTGTTCTTTTGATATCAACTGTCCTGAAAAAGAAAAAAAAAAAAAAAGTCCATGAAAAAAACCAACCCAAACCCCAGCACTAAAATGCTATAGTAATTTCATTGGAGAGGAAAAGCAGTCAGACAAGTCATATTACTTCAGTTGCAAACTGTGAAGCACATACTGCCTCTTTGCCCTGTATCTCTACAATGCATAGCACAGTTGGATTCATGGCTGGAATTCCTGAGCACTACACAATGCACGTAATAATAAAGTAGGAAAAAAATAGTTTGGAGGTGCTAACAAAACACTTTGTTTTGTTTTTTTTTTAAATGCTTTCTCATTCTATTAAGTAGTGAACCTTTCTGGAAAGGCTGACAGCTTTATATACGAAGTGTCGGAGCCTTGGCGGCTTTAAAGTTGGCCCCTGTTGATTTTACTATCGAAGAGTAACAAAAATACCTCCAACGGGAAACCGTATTGATTCCAATAGAAGCCAAACAAGCATGACATCACAGAGCCAGCATACTGTTTTGGTTTTATTTTTAAAAATGGATTTCCTGAAAGTAAATATTTGCCAAGAAGTATAAAAAAAAATGTTTAGGTAGGAACTATTATAAAATAGACTTTGTAGATATGATAAAGTATCATGTTAAGCAATCCCAGAATAATGGACCGTTTGTTACAATATATTATTTTGATTAAAGATGTACATACCATTTTCTTTATCCCAAAGCATTACTCTAGCTGTGTAATGATCCTGTAGCAGCCTCATCTCTACTTCAGAACGCCAGTTGTGGTGTTAACAGTTAAAGCAAAGAGTAAGGAAACTAAGGAAGAAGGATTTCCCTTTTAGAAAATCTTTTCTAACCCTTCCTTCTCTCCATGTCTGAAACAGACCCCTAAAACTGAACTAATTTAGTTTTGCTAATAATAATCCTATAAATAGATGAATAAATCCCCCAATGAATAGTAAAACTCTAAATACTAAGGAAACTGTTGCATTTCTGTACCTGCGTGTGTATTTCTGTATGTTTGTGTTTCCTCAGTGCCAATGTGTGGATTCCATCAGCTCTGTCCAATGCAAAGATTGATGAATCCTGTGCCTAAAACAGTCCCTTAGTGTGTGACCTAAGCTTAAGAACTGACTTAATAACCTAAAGATCTGTTCAGATGTCTCTTGACTGTGAAGAGTAGCAATGCATGACTAAGCTTAAAAAATGAAGTGGCATGTCTTTGCAGACTGAATTACTGTATGTGTACGGCAAAATATCTAAGACCAAAAAAGAGAGAAAGGTAGTGTCTGCTGCCATTGTTGCCACACATAATATATTGAAATAAACTTGGATAACTGATGTGCACTTGTTTTAGCAGGACATCTCTGACAGCACAAGGCATGCTTCGAGTGTATGTCACCCTGCTGCTATAGCACAGTTAGCATAACACTTCCCATCTCTTTTTCCTTCATTTGAAATTTCAGGTGCTTGGTCAAAGGCAAGGATGTGTCGATAATGCTTTTCTATGTTAGAGTTAATGTCAGGTGACATGACAATTCCTTTAAAATCACTGTTGGTGAAATTTAGAGCAGATACAAAGTGTATCTATGTTTTGGGGCAGTGCCTAGAATGTGCATGGCCCAGAATTTGGCTGCTGGCTCACTGGTTTTCCGCCTCTCTCCACTGTGCCATGGTGTGTGCTGCTGGTGCTGAGGAGTTCTCCTGATGGAGCCTCTTCTCAGAACAGTACCTATGACTGCTGCCTGCCTGCAGCTGCGACAGCGGGAGAGGTTTCCATCCCTGAAATCTGCCGGCATCAATGAACGGGACTGCACCACATTGCTATGGTTATATACTAGGCGTCCATCCGAGTTGTGTTTAAGTGGTTTTACTGCTCTTAATTGCTTGTTCTCTTTTGCAGAAGTTATCCTCCACTCAGTTTTGTTGATTCAGCTATTTGAGTGCTCTCTAAAGTATATAGCCAAACTTCATATGCTCTCTAGCAACACAGCTATTTTCAAAATTTTCTCTTGCTGTCCTGTAGTTTATGGGCTTTTTAGTTGTGCTGGTGCAACTGCTTGTGCAGCCGTGCTGTAAATTAAATCAGTGCAATGATCTAGGCTGTAAACTTGAAGGAAAAGACTTCTTGAAACAGGATTTTGTTGCAGTTTTTTTTTAAACCCGAATTTCACTGATCTGGCTTTACAGTGTTGCATTTCCAACAGTGCAACCACAGGGCTAGTAAGCTGCAGTGAGGATAGAGATGATAATGGAGAAGAATTATTTGAAACATACAGCTGGCATGTTGCAGGGGTAGAGGGGGACAAGAACCTTTTAATTTAAAATTGCTCTTGGTGGAAGAATAACATGAGCAATGTTCTAACCCAGCTCTGTCAAAATGATTTGGTTTAAAAAACGCCTTACTATTAAAAGCGTTTAAGTTAACAAGATCATTTTGACAGATCTGGGTTAGGGAGTGACTACACATACAGTTATGCTGGCAGATCAGAGGCAGTAAAGTCTAGCCGGGGCATGCAAGTGGCACTTTGCAGTGGGCACTGTAAGGATGAGCTTAGCTGCTGTAGCCATAGCAGCATGTCTGATTACAGCCTCAGTCCCTCTTCATCTCACAGGAGAATTGCTTTTTAATTTTGGTGGGGTTTTTTGAGGTATATTAGTAATCTTTGCACAAATAAGTAGTTCACTGAAGAATAATAATTGTAATTTATGGCAAAAAGTACTTATTCCTTTGTAGCAGAAACATGAGAATGCTGCCTTATCCAAGGTAATTTAATATCAAGTTCAGGTACAATATAATGGATATGTACTGGAAATAGGATAAGTACATAGCAAAGCTATGCAGGAGGGGATGACATGATTATTTGTTGGTTATGGTGACTTAATAGTTCTGTTCTGATGGACTTTGGTTTTGTTCTGTTTTAATAGCAAATTAAAGTGCTTGCCACAGGTCTCTTATGAATTACTCCTGCAGCTGAGACTGGAGTGCTAAGGAATGCTAAGGACTTACATTTTTCCTCTTGAAATCTTAAGACTCTACTGTGCTGCCAAAAGAGAATCAATGAAGGAAAGATAATTGTGCTTCCCTGTGGGAAGGCTTTGCATCATGTTGCTGCTGTTGATGGAAAAGGACCCTGTCTGAATCCTTGAGAAATGGGACTAGGAAGCAGAAGTGGTAGTGCAGCCAATACCTGCAGTAGGAAAAGTAAACCTAAAGTTCAAGGAACAGGAAGAACAGTGTGAAGCCAAAATAACCCCCCAAAAATATTGTAGCTACTGTGAGGGGAAGAAAAAAAAAAAAAAAAAAGGAAGGAGAGAAATGACCAGAGGTAAAAAAACCAGTAATTTGAACAATAACAAGGAATTTGCCTGAATGTTAATGAAGGAAATACTGAAACTTTAAAATATCTGTGTACAGGCTGGCAAAATGGATCCCAAGTTTGCAGACCTCTTGACAGGAGAAATACAATACTTCATCATGAGCTGTAGAAAACCTGTGATCCTGTGAAGAGAAACTCATTGTTGCTTAATGAATTTCAGATAAAAGAAGTTACAGGATGTGTAAATTTTTGTCAAGGACACTTGATTAACCGTCCTATTTTATTTTACCAACTTGTGTTAAAACTGTTGCCCATATCCTGGTTTTGCAGGAATAAGGATCCTTATTTCTGTCAGAAATTAAATTAAATTCATTCTTCTGGACACGAAAGCTCATGTGAGTTGTGTGGAATTTTGAGGCTTCAAAGGCAGCATGCAAAATGCACAGGCTATCTGCCTGCTGTCACACAGCTCTGGTTGGAACTCTAGGCGATCAGTAAATGAACACCTCTCATCAATTATTTGAGACTGCTTGTATTGTAATGAGGATTTGCTTATATTGGATTTGTATCAAAGGTAGAGATTATGCATAAAGATATAAAAAAGATATTTACTAGAACTCCGTTGCCTTAATATATTGTTTACCTCTTCATGTTGTGACAGTTTGATATCAGTGATCTGAATGCATGCTGAAGGCATCATTTATTGTACAAAATAAAAAAGATTCTGAAAATTCTACACAAAAAAATTACCTCCTGCTTTAAGAAAAGTTCACCAACTTTTGTCTGGCATCTCTAGTGTAACTTATTTAAATTAGCCAGCACTTCAGAAATTTTTTTTTACCTTGTTAACAGTTGTTTAGGAATTGATAACATCCACCCTACTGAAATAGCGAGGTCAAAGGGCTTAGCTGTTTTCAAATAATCACTATGAACAATAAGGTAAATGCAGAATAAAATAAAGAAAAAACTTTGTTGCAATGTTTAAGACAACCCTCCTTGTTTCTTATGTAAAGGAACACTAGAGTGACTAAAATCTTAAGCTAAGATCATGGTGTAAGTCAGTGCACCAGCAAGTTGTTCACTTGGCAAGATAGACATTCTATGGTTTGAAACCTAAAAAGAATTTTTTTAAAAACAAAAAAGCTTTTTATGATCTTACTTTGCTTTATTTTCAATAAGGAGTTTATATATTAAAATACTTTTATTAACTTTATTATTCTTTTAACCATACCTACCGCATTCTGTTGTTCACCTTTTAAAGCTACAAAATGATTCTAAAATACTTGTACTGAAATTAGTTTCATCAGAGACGCTAGCCATTGTAAAGCTTTCCACCACTCCCAGACAAAATGAAAATTGTTATGAGTTAGTGTATCTATATCTACTATAGCTATCTACTCTTATAGCTGGCTCTAACTTTATGCAGACAATTAACTCATACAAGTAATCTACATAGATTTGAGTTCCAAAAGAGGTTGCAATGTATATTACATTAACTGCTGAAGTTGGTGTGCTAGTAATGCTCTAGTGTTAGGTTGTAAACTTCTGCTTCATTGTAATAACTTTTTGTGTTGTATAAAACTTAAGCACTCCATGGCCTGGCGTTGTATGAGCAGTGCTTCAAGATGTATGTTCCTGTTAACAGAATATTTTTCTAAAACTGTATCAGCACGTACAGTAAGTGGAAAACAAACCACTCGGCTTTATCTGTACTTCTTTAGAGGTTATGCATGGAGAACCGAATTAATGACTACAGTCTTATGTTTTTAAACATAAGATAGTTACCTGAATCTCTTCTACCTGACATAGTTAGTGTCACGTTTTCTTTCATCTACTTGTTACATTAAAGAAATTATTTATATTTTAAAGATCACTTTCACCTCTCAGGGATGAGTGAAGACCTAAAGCTGTTTTGTAAACAGCTTTGCTGGATTAGAATTGTATCTATAATTGTATATATTGTACAATATATACAGGGAAACCACTCTGAAGAACAGTGAAGTTTTGTTTAAGAAAACAGCTCAGGGCCATTTGAATATGTGGCAATTAAAAGCAAAAATTACACTTTTATCAACACCAACAAAATCTTTGAGAGTGGAAATAGACTCTTTAAGGAACATATTCTTGTCCTCTCTTGGCTGCTTAGCAAAAGGTAGTTCTGGCTTCACTGGAATAATTTTGCTACCCTTCCATACGCACAACTTCTTAGACCCTAGTATAATATAAGGAAGGAAAATACTACTGTGCCTCATCTGCTGGTCTTCCCCAATTGCCTGATCTCCCTTTACATGTGGCTTTTAATATTGTTATAGTAGCCTGATTCAGTAGCAGTATCAGCTTCACCTACACATTCCATCCAGAGGATTATAATTTAACTACCAGACACTTCTTGATTTTTCATATTAGGCAATATGAAAATTGGAGGGCTTAATATTTAATAATGCCTTCCATGAGCTCCCAGCCACATGCATGATGTTCTGCTCCCAGGAATGGAGAAGTAAATTCATTTCCAAATTTGGTAACGATATTAGGGGACAGTACAATTTCCATGGATGGCACAAGGTAAATGGCATGAGTTGCTTATAGAGCATTGAATCCCAAATGAGAGTCTGTTGCTCAAATAACTCTCAAAGGGCTCCAGCAGTCTAGGTTGAACTGTAGAGAAATTTGTCTAGCTCTACTATTGCACACTGATCACCTTCCCCTGAAGCACACAGATACATGCAAAAGGCCCATCGGATTTTTTTCTTTACCTTGTACTGCCTAAAACTTGCCTAACTTTCCTGTTGTTACCTGAGAATCTCGTGTTTCTGTGTTCGTTGCCTTGTGTAACTGTACTCTTCATGGGGCTATTTCATTGAGTTAGGTTTAATGACATAGTACGTGCATTACTAATGTTTGTGGTGTGCTTTTGACTCTTGTTTGCCTTAAGGTATTGCTGAATAAGGAGATACTGTGAGCACGGTCCAGTCACAGTGAATCTCATGCATTAGTTGTAGTGGATAGGACCTAAATTTGATTGGAATAAATGAAGAGTAACAGGCAGTAAGTCTGGGGAAGGAACTGAGGAGAGATGCACTGAAATGAACTTGATGCTTGCCAAGGATTCAGAGTGGCAGTCTGAAAAACAAATATCCTGTTCTTTCTTCAAACAAAAACGTTTCTCTGAGCATTGTGTTTTACTTCACATATTTGATCTCGTTTAGAAGGCAGCCTTTGTAGATTAATTAGGAATTGTTTTCAAAAAGCTTCTTGAATGTGAAATTAAGTACTTTATTTTTATTTGGTCCTGTGAGTAAAAAAGAACTATACCAGTTTGTATGAGAACAGTAAGAATATCAATCATGGCCCACTTGGGTTCTTTTTAAGGCTTTCTTGGAAAACGGTGTAATGTGCTATTCTGTTTCTGGTGGGCCTCTATTTCTGGATCAAAAATCACTTTGTATACAAAAGCTGATAGCGACAGACAAAGATTCTGAAGTTGAGTTTTCAGTTTATGCCCCCACTTTTGAATCTAATCCTGGATATTGTTTAAAGATTGTCTGTTACTCTGTTTTCAAGTGGTTGTACTTCTCCTGTGTTTCAATTCTTGCTCCATTGAAGAAATTAGAAAAATCTGTCTCCTGGTAGACACGTGCACTAACAAAGCCACTAACATATGCACCAGGATCAATTCCATACAAACAAACGTAACTGATTTCATTGAAAGTTTGGCTGTTTCTCTCTTTTGATATTTTCAACCACCAACATGCCCTTTTTAAGGTGTCAGAAAGCAGCAGCAGTAATCTTCATTTAATTCCCTTGGCCCATGAGGGTTTTCAGAGGGGTGACTTGACAGACCCCTCCCATCAGGAATTAGCATTTGCTCCTCATCCTTTTCCCTTTTCTGGGATGGAGAGAATGCTGAGAGATTGAAGGCCTCTCTTGCTTCCTTCACATTTTCCCCAAAATTCCATTGCAAGAGCATGCTGTAGTCTCTGTTTTTTCTTTCCATCCGTCAGCAACGAGACCTAAATGATGTTGCTAAGCCACGCAGTTACCTCTGTAGTGGATACTCGCTCTATTCTGATGCACTGTCAAAGCACTGCACTATTAGCTTACTGTTCTTGCATGCTACTTGAGATAGTGAGCTTTAGTTTGGTAACAGCTATTTTCTGCTTTTAACAAGTTTCTCCGTTTCAGATTTTCATGCACCAGACTTCACAGTTGCTTTGGCAATTACTGAAGTTTAAAAAAACCCAAACAACTTTTGGCATTGTTTGCTTTTAAAATAACAACTGGCTTTTACTGGTGTTATTAATTTTTTTAGATATTTTCTTCCATGAGTGTGTATGAACCTAAAAAAAAAAACCCAACAAACCCACCCATGAAACTCCCAAAAGTTCCACAGACATGCAACACTAAGAACTCTTTTTAAAGTGGGGGAAAAAAACCCAGCCTAAGACACAGTGTAAGCTTAAGAGTACACATTTCTAGCTATCCTATGTGGCGGTTTCTCATGAGATTGGGTATGAATTAGTCAAAGAAAATGTATCGGGAATCTTTTTTCATTAGAGTAGCTGTAATGCGGCCCTTCTCCCTGAGCCACGTCCCATCTATCTTTATAAGTGATCCATAGCTGCATTTCAGGTTTTGACAATCACTGTGGCATTAACAAGCCCTGCTTTGTTAACTTGCTTGTCCATTTGAAGGAATATGTACAATGTCATGAAACTTGATGTGGCCTTCTAATACTTGAAAGAAAGGATGGGTGAGGGAAGGAAGACAGAATGCTCCCAAGTGTCCATCAAGGAAGATGTCTTTGAAATAACACCTGACTGTGTTTTCCCTGGAAGTTAAGAGAAAGAGACAGACAGACAGACAGACACTGAAAGTCCTGTAGTGCAGATGTGCATAAATGAGCTTACTTAGGGTCAAGTTTGGGTATTGCAGATTTCACAGTGCGCTTACCAGTCCTGTTCCTCTGCTGGGCCAGGAAGGTTGGGCTGAGCTATGTGCTCCTGCAGCTAGATAATTAACAAAATGAGAATGTACTGCTGGAGCTTTATACACTTACATGAAGTTCATTGGGTTTTTTTCTTGTGGAGGGAAGGAGAGTAAGTCTGTATGCAAAAGCATTATTTTGCTTGACTTCTGTTATTTGACATGCTAAGTGTTTATAGTTGACTACATAAAAAATATAGGCTAGTAAGGCCAGGAGTTTCTTCAAACCCTAAGAATAACTGTAAGGAAAATGTTTTCCTGAGTGTGTGTAATTGTTATTTGGGTCTTCTCTCAGTATTTCGGGCAATGAAGGAATCCACAGAATCACTTACTGGTTTTTTTTTTCTTTTTTGTAACCCATGTAATATACAATAATATTATATACTATAAATTTTAAACCTAATATGGCTTTTTAATGATGTTAAAGTAAATGAGATCTTTCAGAATACATTCCTAAGCTCTTTAGTTACTTATTTGACCTTCTTTTTTTTTTTATTTTTCCCCTCCACCAGGAATCTTTAATGACTGGAAAACTCAATGGATCATGTTTTTATAACCTAAGCTATTTTTACATTGAGTGTGCTGTAAACACATGGAGGAGCTGTAAGTAAATATTCTGTACTGCATGATGAATTGGATTGCTACAGTCTGGAGGAAAGCAAAGTAATAATTTCATTTTTGTGGTGATTTGCGTAGCTTATGGTACAATGCCAGAAAGACTAACGGAAATGCTTATGGATACATGGACTCCATTAATAATATTATGGATTACTGTCCTTCCTTCCATTTATATGGCTCCGATGAATCAATCTCAAATACTACCAAGTGGATCCACTACAGGACTAAAAAAGCTAACTGAAGAACAAAGAGTTTTGAACCGTTCCAAGAGAGGCTGGGTTTGGAACCAAATGTTTGTGTTAGAAGAATTTTCTGGACCTGAACCGATACTTGTTGGCCGGGTAAGGCAAGATTTATATTTTCATCTGAGTATATGAATGTATAGCACTTGAGGTCTTGAGTCATTTGGCCTCTTCTAAGAAATTAGTATTTGAGGTTCTCTGTTATTCTAAAATTTTTCTCTAATGTCCATACATTTGTGCTTTAAATGTACTTCATTTGAAGGATGTGGCTTCCTGGTTAGCTAACTTGCTATTTGCAACAAAATGAGACTATTCTATTTGACAAAAATACATAAGCATGTACGCATCCTTTCTTTAATATCATTAGTCACCACTCCTCACCTCTGTCAGCTGAAGATTTTTATCAAAGCAGCTTTTTGTAATATGTTCCAATTCATTCAAAATATGGTCCTATTCATTCATTCAAAAAGGTTGTTAAACCTGTTGGTCATTTTCTATCTCCAGCCTGATTACATGGAAGTTATTTATGCTCTGAGAATTTTTAAAAACAAAACCAAGAAGGGAAGTGTGGGATGTAAAGCAAATTACAAGCTACTAGTTTATAGGGAGGTCTTGATAGGTGCACACATGAAATAACCTCATCGCTACAGATTTTGTAATATACTTCCAAAGTCATAAAGATAACACAAGGACAGTTATCATGGTTTTCTGTGTTCTAGCTTGTTTGTTGTGTTAAACCTTTGATTGTTGCCATGCATTAGCTTGTTTTGTAGCTCAGAGTGTTAGCCCCAGTCAGTGAATCAGCCTTGCACTTACTCTAAAAAGAGATCATGGGCCATCTGCATGCATCAGGAATAAATTCTCTTTAGATTTAGTCTTAGAAAAGAATTATCTGCTCCTAAATGCACGTTTGGCCTACAGTGAGCAGTTCAGTTCCCTTTGAAAAATCAGGTACATTATTGTCATATTACCTAGCTACTGAAACAGAGGGGGAAAAAAAATCTAGAGAACAGTAATTAAGGATATCAGTTAAATTCATGATAATTTAGAAATTTCCTGCGTAAATAAATAGTGTATACTATAGGAACTGCCAATAGCTATATATGCTCTTGAAGAGAACACAGATCAAGTGCATTCCTAAATTTTCTGTAGTGTAGCCACTTTGAAGACAAAACTTAGGGTCAGAAGGTGTAATGAGTTTTATATCCAGTGACTTTACAGCACTGTGTTAATTTGCATTTATATCAAGTAATATATGTGTGTTCTCATTTGTTTTTCTGAGGTTAGTAACATATCTCAATTTCAGAGACATAGCAACATGCTGATTTCAGATCTTAAAATATTTTATCCAACCCATTCTTTTTAGAGTGCTTTCGTCAAGGGGAGAAACCTGGGTTTATACTTTGTAGTACTTTGATTTTCAGGGTGTATGCAAGTCTTAATATTTCTACAATATTAGATTTTGTGGTGGATATAAAATCCTGAATTGTTCAAGTCAGTAGTGAATAGAAACGAGTGGGTTAAACTAGGACAAACCAATAAATACCTTATCCCATCTTCTGCTGGCATTTTCAATAGAATTAGCTACTCTAAAATGCTGTGACAATCTATTTGTTGAGACTGCTGCATAATTAAAACACTGCATGATATAGGTGGAAAGAAGCAAAAAATGAAATTGGCTCCCATAGGGAGAAATCCTTGGTTTATTCATGAAAATGGCTTAAAATATTCTTGTAATTTTTGTCTGTATTTTTTCACTCTAGAAAATCATCCATATTTCTGACTTATTTTTCTTTCCTAAGGTTTACTAGTACTGTAGGCGCTTTCCAAATCCACTGTAGTCAGTGGGAATACAGATACTTCACAGCCCTCAGAGCTGCTCTTAATTCTTCCTAACTCTAAAGCAGAAACCCCCTTAATTATAGTTCTTGGCAATACTTCTTCACAAAACTTAAAGGTGTATGGAATGTCACAAAGAAAATGCTCTTCTTCTCCATGAAGCTGGACTATGGTTTGTCCTCTGTCACCCTCATTGGTTTCTTTATCCGCTGCAATTTAAAAATAACTTCATTTTTGGAACTTCTGCTCTTCCTCTAACCTTTCAGTTTGTTCCTCTGCCAAAGAATTTCGACGCTTGTGGTATATTCTTCATTCTGTGACTTTATCAATTATTTTTCTGCCCTTTTTTTTTCTTTTTTTAGCCAGACTTTGAATAAAGGGCAGTCTGTGAAACACAATATAATGAACTAATATAGAGAGGCTTAATATTGTGGACAGAATGATACCAAACATGTATGCCACCTATTTGCTACATTTTCTAGACATACATGTCCTTTTGTGCCATTATAGAGGCAGTGTTCCTTTTATGTGCTTTGTACACATTCAGAGTACTAGTATAATCTCTAAACATTTATTATTTGACAGCTAATTGCTTCAAAGGGGACCTTCTTGAAGGTTTTGGTTGTAGTTTTCATCAAGTTTTCTACACTATTGTAGAGCGTACCTGTTAATTTCTGTGCTCATATGATTTTTACAAAAATTTTACAAATTTCTGCATAAAGAGAAATAATGTACACACAAGCAGAATTTGATGTATGTTCTCAAATATACCTTTAAAGCCCAATGAAAATTCAGCTCTTAAGAACTGCTCAGAATAATATTGATACCTGAGTAATGTTCTTCCTGTCAGTGGGAGGAAACGTGCTGAGTAGAAGTATTTGATTCTAATGGAATTGAAATATACATCAGCAAAATAAATCTAAAAATTGAGGTTAATTATAGGACATGTAAACAGAATACAAATAACTTTCTAAATAAAAGCCTAAATATAGAGTCTGTGGATCCATTCTGTTAGAAAGATCTCATACCAAAGTTTTTGATGTACAGAGAAAGTTTAGCAAGACAGGATTTACAGAGATATGTAATGTATTTTCTTAGGCTGCTCGCTTTTTCCAGGAGAAACAGCTTGTAGACATAACCCTTCTTCAGAATTTCAAGTGTTGCAATACAACTGCACACTCTTCAGAGGTACTTATTCGTTGCTGTTCTTTATGAATATATGTTAATAAATGTGTGCCCAATGTATTTGCTCTAATAAATGACAGAATCTGAGGTGAGACTAATAGGAGGATTTAATGTGACTTCTTAAAGCGTGGTGGTTTTCTTCAGTGGTTCAAGTAGAGGACAGGAGAAAGCCTTTTGCTTTCATTCTTGAAATTCTTACAATTAATTTGAACAGTACGCACTTATAATGTCAATTTTCATCATTATTTTCAGTAGAATGAAGCTTAAACAAAATAAGCAGCTCTACTTGAGCTCAGACATCTGTAAACAAGTTTATGAATACTTCTCTCTTAGGATCATTTGTGAATTCATAAAATGCTACAAACTTTCTAGGTTTTTTTGTCTGTATTAATGTTGCAGTTATTTTAACACATGGTGTTGTAATGAATTCCATATTTTTTTGATCCATACATGTACAAATTTACATATGCGTTTTGAGAAACCTACAAAGTAACCTTTTTCATGTTCATGTGACATTCTTCAGATGAGTGTGGTTTTGTTCACAGCAATACAATACAGAAAGATAGATTTACAAATGCACTTTCATATTACTTTATTTTTTCTTCATCTGTAGAAACAGGTACGTACTTTACAAAGCTCCTGCATCTACTTTAGAAAACTCCATATACCACATATCGCTGTCAGCAGTTTGCAGGCCTCCCAGTGGCTGACAACCTCATTCAAGTGTAGAGTGATATGTCTTGTGACACTGCATGCTGTCCCTGTGGGCTTGATTAGTTAGATAGAACTTTTACTTGATGTACACTGCTGCATTTCCTCAGTCTCCTCTGCATGCATTTACAGCACCATGGCAGATGTGCTGTGAAATCTGTGGTGTAGCAAATGCCACAGGAGACGGCCGCCGAATTCACAATGAAATAGATAATAGAGTTAAAAAACATTAGGAAACTAGGTTTGGGGTATACAATTGTAGCTCCTGTATTATGGAACGTGTTATTTGTGATGTTTTAAATGAGATAGGACCTGGTTTAATAGTTGTTGCATTTTTTTAAGCGAAAATCTGAGATGGTTAATGTGTTAAAAGTTGTCATTTGAACGTTTAATGTGTGGAGAGAACAAAAGTGGGAATGAAGATGACAGCAGGGGTTTTTTTTGTTGGTTTTTGTATTCCCTGACTTACCACTGAATGAATGGGCAGTTAGGCCCAGACACAAAGAGCCATGAGCAGTCAGCCAGATGGGTGCTGTGTCTGTGGTATCACTCCTGGCAGTACTCCGTGGTTTCTCCCAGAACCTTCCCCAGACTCTTTTGAATTTACCCATTTCCATTCCCAAGTAATATATTGCATATTTTGCACAGAGTCTCTGTGATGGGAAATTTGTAAAGTGAGTGGGCCACAGAAGACCAGCATCTGTGTCATGTGTACAGCTGCTACGTCATCACATCTGTGGCCAGAAGAGCTGTGCTAGCTCTTGAGAAGTTGCTCTGAAAAGCAGCCTGGACAGGGGAGGAAACAAACCAAACTGAGTTACTGAGACTCAGAAGAACTTGGCCAGATCAACTCTTCAGTGTAGTAGAGTCTCAGGTAAACAGTTCATCTGTGACTGTGTGGTTTTGCTTCCTTGCTTCTGAGTTACGTGTTATGTGTCTTTTCACTTTGTTAAATGCAGATGTTTGTGTGTGTGTGTGGCTTGTAGAATGAGGGAGCTAGGCATCTGTAGGTTTGTGGAGCAATGGAGATTTTTCCCTTGATATATGGGGTAAGGTTCAGGCCTTTAGAGGAGAAATAATTTTCCTGTAGGAGGAGCAGTAGAGAGGCATCATGTTTTCACAGTTAAGTGCTTCAGGCTGTGCTACTGTAAAAACCAAACCTGGAAATGCAGAGAGCACTTATAAATAGCTTCAAGCTGTATGTTCTACATTATACATGCTTTATGCAATCTTTGATTTCATTGCCAACATACATTTTATCTCTTAACAAGGAAATGGTAAAATCTTACTTGTTCAAAATCACAAATAGTTCTGTTGAAGTATAAGTGATCCATGTATGCAAAGTAAACAAGGTTTTAATTACGTAAGTTTTTTCCATATGTTTTCCTTTTTATTCCTTCATTGGGCTTGTGATTCTAATGGCTGCCTGAAAACACTTTTGTGCTCAGGTGATCCAAACTAGAAATACGTGTAACTAAGGCTCTTGTTACTTCAGGGGTGAATTGCATGCTGTTCCCTTAATGGAGGAAATCATTGTGAAATGTAGGTGTAGTAGAACCCTGGCATAGGTTTCATGGGGTTTTCACAGCTAGAGCAACAGAAATCAGAACACCGTATTATATAGGTTCTCCTCTTTTTCCTTCTAATACACACTGTTTTGCTATCTATGATTTAAATGCATGACATAAAATATTCAATATCTGAAATGTTGCAAAGTCAACATTGCTTTCTGAGCCCAAGAATTTTGTTGTTGTTTTGTAACCATAATTATACACTAATTTTCCTACTTATGTTTAATAAACTCCCAGAAGCTGAAATGTATCATTTATTTTGCTGCTATATTCTTTATGGAAAATACTAATTCCCTCTGCCATTTGTGTGCTTCTGAAGGAGAAGGGATGACTGTGTACTTCCTAGAGTGATCCAGTTTTACATGGCCTAAGTCAGCTTAGTCAGCAGGAGTATAAGTAGCTCTGAGACAAACTCTTCTGAATTAAATGTTGCTACAAAGACAATAATAGTATACACCATTTTATAGAAGCCTGGTGAAAGTCATGTTTTTTAAACAAATATTCCTTTGGCTGCACAAACTTCATTTGTTTCTTTTTCACTAAGTACAAGTTTCAAGACATTTCTTCTTGGAATGTATAAATTAAACAAGGACAGTTTGAAGGGAGTGTCTACATTTTCTAATACAGTGTAAAATAATTTTACAGATTTATCTTAGAGTTAACACGCAAGATGAATCTTCACACTCCAAAAATCTAATTTATTTGTATTTCTGAGAGTATCATTGTGTAAGGTTGGACACTCTTGTGCTCCCTCATATCCAGTCTAGGGGCATGATATAAACACAATGTCTGTGGATTCACAACTTAAAGCACTTGTATGCCAGCTAATACAACAGGACTGGTAATAAATTCAAAGAAGCATTTCCTCAGATGCCTCCTCTATTTCTACCTCACGCTATTAAAGCAATAGAATAAAAAAGTGGCACATACCAGTAGGGGCCACAAATGTGGAAAGCACTTAAAGGAATGCACTATAATGTCAAGTTACTTATCCTGCATAATAAAGGGTCCACCTGCAAAACACCAGGCACCTCCTGAGCCAGCTGTATTTTCCTTACCGAAGTGGGAACACTTCTGTGATGTGATTTGCATCTTAAGCTTTAGACTTCATAGGTAATAAGTGTAGAATAACTTCAAAGAGTTGGGTTGCAGTTTTTGTTTGTGTTCTGTTTGGTGTTTTTTGGGGGGAGGAGGGATTTTTAAAAAGCATGGTATATATGGTGGGAATGATTACACTGTGTGTGCTTAGGCATTTGGATCCCCTGGCGTTAACATTATACACTTAAATTTCATTGTCATATTTTTCTAAAGCCATAAAGATTTCTAATCTTCTGAAAAAAAGTAGGTAGCATTGAGAATTTTTTTTGTGAAGAGTTAGAAGCTTGTGTACTTTTGTTCAATATATTGATCTAAACACTTTATCTTTCTCACAATGAATTGAAATGTTTTCGAAATATGCATGCAAAATGCGGAAGTGACAGTATGAAAAATTAAGTAGAGCTTTCCACATGATATTCTGCAGATACCCTATCATTGTTTAGTTTTCCCAACAGTGCTGTAGTAAATGGTTTTCAATTTCTACCTGTAGGGCCCACCTCTGGTGCTGTCAGGATGCTTCAGTTCCAGTTGTCAATTTAACTACCAATTAGTGCCAATTGTGATGGTGGTTTTTTCCTAAAAGTTTGTCCTTTTTGGACTTGACAAATATATTTCCCGTAGGCCGCTGGAAAGCTATCAGTTAGTAGTAACTTCCCAAAAGTAACAGAACATGTTGCCTTTCGACTACTGAAGTGAAAGGGTGTATTTATTGTGTTCAGGTCCTAATATGATGTTTTAAAATTTGCCAAGAATTCGTGTAATGAAAACATTAAAAATAACTTTGCATTGAAGTGAGAAGTGCTTTGGGACTAACTCCTTTAAGTGTCTGCAGGCTTCCAGTAAGAGCTCTGGAGCTGAAGTGGGTGATACCTCAGGAACTGAATGACATGGGAGAAAGGTTGGCTTTTTAGCTGGGGGACAGCTTTGCATTTTTAGGCTGTAATAAATACACATTCACAATAATCACAAGAAAATAAGTTTGCATGTGAAAATAATAGGAAAGTGTTGGCATAAATTTTGTTTCTTGAAAGTTGTTTTCATACTCTAGTAAAATGAAAGAAGAAAAAGGAAGGCGTAACCTGTATTATGCAACAGACAGGACTTCACAGCTGAAGGTCTTTAGGTTTTGGTGGGGATTTTTTGGACAAAGCTGACAATGTTGTGCAATTTAATCTGGATGTGAAGCAGTCAACTTCATTACGGAAGTAATTTGCTGCAGTAAGTATTTTAGGTAGTGTAACTGTTATTTGAAAGCAATGCATGGGGCATATGGCGTTGAAAATAAATGTAGATAATTTTCCTAAAGATATTTAAGCAAATATTTATGTATCTGAGTAGCCTCTTGGTGATCCCTGGAGAACACCTATAGTAATATGGAGTAATATATAACTTTCCTTTTTTCCTCAAGACTCTCTATTACTGTAAAGATTACTCTTCCATAATTTCTTTCAAAGCCTCTATTTTACAGCCGTCATGCCAGCAGCTAAGAAAAAGTAAGTGTAGCTCTCCCTGGAGACCATCAGTGCCTTTCCTGAATTAACCGGAGGAATCTTTAGGAGCAACATAAGAAATCCTTTTTCTTGTTTCATGGTCTGAGCTTAGTAACTGTTACAGACCTAGCCCTTGGTGAATAGAGGCAAAGCTGAGAGTTTGTGTTTCAACTTGATGTGCTGTGTGTTGCTGTTAGATTACCTCAATGAGGGGAAATGTAGTGAAATAAAAGACCGACTCACTTGGAGGCAAGGAGCCCAGTTGTAAGTACCAGCAAAAGATATTTCTTCGCAGTTCAGAGTGCCCTAGTCATCTGCTGGTTTAAATCCAGAAACTGTAATAACTAATTTTCTTTTCCCTTGCTGAGAGAACTGCTTACATGCAATAAGGATATTGTTACCAAGTGAGAAACAGTGAATTTTAGTATATGCAGAACTGGTGGTGGGCATCCAGACGTGAAGTGCCCAGAGGATAGAGGAATTGAACCAAACCATAGCTCTTCTATCACGTTATTTTCTAAGGTCATCAAGCTACAAGCATCATTAAGAGCAATGACATGTTACACACCTAACCTATGAAATCAGGATATTAAAGTGAAGGGAAAAAAACCACCTTATTTTTTAATTTTGGGGATAATCTACAACACAATTGATGCAACATGATCCTGTGTATTAAAGCATGATGCAAAAGGCTCAGCATCTGGTATTACTCCACTCAAAGAGCTTAATAAAATTCTACCGTATATTTACAGAGTAAGTTTTCTGAGTAAAATTACTGATATACTTGCTATTCCTTTTGCACCGCTTTTTCTTTTGAAATTGTTTGTTTTGCCAGTAATCTGTTCTCTAATTATTATGTAGTCTAAAGCATTTACTGTAGACCATTGGCACACTTTGCAATTCCTATTGTTATCTTATCATACAGACAAGAAAATAAAACGTGCAGAGGCAAAATATTTGTTTCTTCACCTGAAATGAGACTTAATGCCAACACAATATTTCAAATTTATTAGTTTATTTCTGCTAGTTAATGGGTCTTGATTATTTTGTTGAATATCCCATATACTTGTTAGAATACTTGATTAACAGAGAGCAGGTGCTGATGTAAATATACAAGGATTTTTACTTTTTGTTGAGTATTCATATGAATAAGCAGAAGTTACTTAAATAATTTAAAGTATATACTGGGATTTTACTTGACAGGAAAAGATTTACAGAATGAATTGAGATTTAAGACATGGGGTTTTTTAAGGGAATCTCAGCATGGACTGGTTTCTTGTGCAAATTTTTAAAACGTTGTCCATAGCCCCAAAGATACTTCAAGGGCATTTTTATAGACTGAGCTACAACAAATGAGGAATGGCACACCAAGTAACAGTAACTGTGAAAGCTGTTAATGCTGCCATTTGTATTTAGGAGCTTTAACTAAAATTTTGATTGGTTTTGTTAGGTTGGAGACAATTCCTGCCTCAAAGCTGTTACTGTCTGAGTAGGATACACAGGCTATAGCTGAGGAGGAAAAAATAAACATGGAAAGATAATATGGGCAGAGAAGTAATTTTCCATGTCCACGATTGTCTCAAGTCCTTGGCATTGCCAGGGGACAAGCTTTCTGATTCTCTGCTAATTTCTGTAGACAGTGCTGTCTCCCACTAGCCAGTAATGGTATAGTGAGGTGTTAAAGACCAATATTATCAGGGAGCCTAAGAAACCCTGTGATTACTTTTCAACTGCATGGGACACTCTGTAAGAGATGTATCCTATGCAATTTATTAGTAACTTAAATCTGATATGGTAACAAATATACATACACTTAAATATGCGGAACATAAGGCTTACTGACATGGTGGAGTTATCGTACCTCAAAAACAAAGGGTGTGACAAACACTAAATTGTTAGGCAGAGTCAGGCTTCTCCTTCTGTGTAGAAGGCAACTGCACTGATCATCCCATTAAGTAATCATTTTGTAATTAATCTAAATTCTGTCACTCCGGAAGACCACCTGCTAGTTATTGCAAATTACCAATAAGCAAAGGAATGCTAGGAATTGAGCAGCATTATGTGTGTAAATAAATATTTGGATTTTTAAGGAAACTTTTTGTGAGTAAATGTTTCTATCTAAATCAGATGGATTCTGCACATACTCTAATAGGCAATTCTCTGAGACAAAGTCTGACAGGTAAAGAAAAATTTTGCTTTACTTGTCAGGCTGGAGGCCCACTCTGAGACAATAGGTTTGCTGCAGTGCTTTGAATATATTGTGAAATGTGTGTGTTTCACACTTGTAAGGTGAAAGAAAACATAGTGTAACTGCTGACATCTGCAGAATCAGGAATAAATTTATAAATTCTGCAGATCACAGAAAGACTGGAAAACCTAAGATATACTTTCCACACTCTAACACAGGCAAATATGTATCTATTTTGTCTTACGGTTCTGTTTCCAAGAGTAGTTGCTTTGTGAGAGGAAAGCTCTGATGTCACTTTAGGAAAGCAGGTTGTCAAAGCAGGAATTTCGGTGAAAGCAGGAATCCAAACACTGACTTGTCTGCTCGTCCACTTTCTCCTTAGTACTGAGAACCTCCTCAGCGCAGGAGGATCTAGGCTGGTGTAGGACAGAGTAACTGACCTCAGGCATCTCTTTCCTTGGTGACCTTCTGAATGTGTTAACCATGATACAGTCTTCAGACACTCGTATTTCTCATTGTACCCACAAGGCACTATTCAAAGAAATCTCTCAGGATCATTTGTGTGAGAATTCTCAGGGAGACGAATAATCAGTAGTAGTTAATCCTTAATTTATTATTTTCTCTGCCATTTAATTAATAAATCACTTGTCCTTGTTATTGCTGGTGATATGTTCTGTTAGAACTTGAATTTCTGCTTTGTGAAGCTGTATGCTTTGCAGTACTGCTTTTAGTTGATAAAAATAGTTTTGAGGGGGTCCAGCCTTCCAGATACTTTGAATTGCTTCAGATCTAATAGGTCAAGTTCTTTCCAGATTTGGTTAGTAAAGTCATGAGTCATTAAGTCTGTCTTGATGTACTTAATATAAAGTCTTATATACCATTCATGCAGTGTGTGGTGGAGGCATAGAGGTGAAAGAAAAAGCACTGACGTGAAATCTGGTGTGTGTGTGTTGTGCGTATGCATGGATTGGTAAGTGTATCTGAAAGAACATTATAAGGATTCCTGTTAAGAAGATGGGAGTGTGGTAACTGGTAGGGCATGTGTTTCATTAGTGAAACTAGCTCTTTCTGGAATTGAGTAAGGGTAGGAGCATAAGAAAGCCACAGCACTCACGAAGCCTCCTCTCTATGTGGATTGACCCTTGCAGTGTTTGTGTCCTTTGTCATTCTTCTAGAAATACTGTTAACCTGTTCTGTAGCGACTGTACCTTCACACTTGATGCAATGGCATTGTGAGCCAAAATTGAAAAAAACCCATGCATCCGAGGTAATTTTGCATGGGGTACCAAGTACTCCTTTGCAGTAGGATGCAGCTACTCAAAAATCCTTTTAAAAATAATCCTCCCTATTGATAACACCTGTATTGAAATTCTGCATGTGGAAGCTCAAGTATTTTTTCTCTAGAGCTTCTCAGAAATAGAGTTATTTATTTCACTGGAGAATCAAAAAGTGATAATGAGACAATGTCTTTTGTCATTCTGTACCTTACCAACCTAACATTAATCGGAGTTCTTTTGGAAGTGCAGTTTGCTCATTAGAAATGTGTGAAATGAAATAATGTAAAAGAGGAAACATTGATCCTATGTATTTCTAAATCTCCATTATTTTCAATTGGCAATACGAAAAAATTCTTGTTAAGCTTCTTTTAAGAGGCATTAAGGGTTTTGGGTGTTAAACAAAAGCTGATACGGTTTTATTTATAGGAGTTAATGATGGACTGTGTAAGTAGGAAAGGTATCCTTGTATGTAATGTATCACAGGAAACTATGGAAAGGTTTGTCCTTGGTACTGTTCTGGCCTTTTATTACAAAGAGCAGGAAGAACAGTCAATAACTACTTATTAATGTTTTTTTCTCTCTCCTTTATTGTAGCTTTAGGTACATTAGGCTCTCAGTAATTATCTCATTCGTAATCCTCTATAACAAGTAATATTTTCTGCATCTTGTGAAACATAATTGGAAAATATTTTCTTTGGATGTACACTATTTCTATTCCCTCTTTAATATAACTTTACCCAAGAGTGTCTTGCTAGGAAAAATGAGCAAGCGTAATTTTATACAGGTAATCAAATCTCTCAAATGTTGGCACATTTTCCTTTATCTCCATGGGACCACAAGCTAACCTTCAAATAGACCTAGGCATTAAAAGAGAGAATTTCAGCACTCAATTAGAACTCAAATAAGCTTGTACAAGTCAACTTCAACAGAAGTGCTATTTTGAATTATTAGTACTGTATTTCTACTACAGGGTATTGCAATTGATTAATACAGAATTGCAGGGGAATATATATATTAATCTAAGTGCGTGTGTCTTGGTGTGTGTATATATAGGTATGTCTAATACATTATTTAAAAACTATCTTATAACAGAAGTTTACTGCCTTTCTAAATAATTCTGTTTTTTCCCCACTTAGGACTCAAAACCACATCTTGATACAGGTTTTATCTTATTAGTTAATCAAAGTAATTGTATAGGGGGGAAAAAAAAAGGAAAGAAATCAGCATGTCTTTAGAGTCGTCTTGGTTACAATACACTGTAGAACAGTTCATTTATTCCAAACTGTCTGATGTAAATCATGCTGAAGTGGGAGACAACGAAAGCCATACAGAATCACAGATACAAAGCTAAGGACTGGTTTTAGGCAGAGCAGACACTTTCAAGGCTAGTATATAGCAGACCTACAATGAAACCTTTGAGTCCCTGTGTTTGTTGTGGATTTGAGCATTCTCATTTCTATTTTCACTCATTTCGGTATCGAGGGCTCTCATGAATACAGAACCCAGAGGAAAATGCATCTGAAAGATAATATGACTCTCCAGCTGTAAACAATTTGCCAGGATTCTGGTAGTGTGTAACCCAGCAAGACAGCTGCCATTTTCACAACACTTGTCTTAAAGGAAACACTACATCTCTTAGTGAAGATAGTTTAATATTTTTTTTCCTGTTCTTGGTTAAGTTTGGCTTGACAATAGTAGTACATTTAAATGCAATAGTAGGCTTACGTTGGTAATTGGGAATTTTTTGGTGTCAATATGCTCTTTCTCCAAGACCAAATCTAGGATTATTTTAAATTTCATTTTCAGTTGGCTAGATTATTTCATGGCTATAGTATGTAAAGCCTGGTAATTGAGGTCTGAATTTGGTTTTTTGTGTTCTTGGGCTAAGATTTTTCTGGTTTTGCATTATCATGAAAATATCCATGAACTCTTCCAACTTACAACACTTGAGTTCTAAGATAATTTGCATAGTGAGTTGTGTTAATCAGTAATTGGGTTATTCAGTAATTGGCTTTTTAAATCTGGTGCAAACGTGATTAAAACAAACAAAAACCCCTCAATAAAAAAGTTGTCTTTTTAACCTGAGTTAAAACAGCAATGGAGATGACGTAACCTGGCTAATAGTTTTAATGATCTGTTGGGTGGATTAGCTGGTAGAACAAACTCAGAACACATGTCTTTGCTTGGAATTACAGCCCAGGCAGCAAGTACTTCTAATGCAGAGTCAGTATGGATCTTTTCCTGCATTAGGCCAGTATTCCTCCTCAAGAAGAGAGAGGGCCTTCATTCAAGGGGTCCTGAGACTCCAAGGTGGATCTGTTCTTAAAGTTCTTCCCTCCACAAGAAGTTAAACATTACTTAGCAAAATAAAGAACAATGATAAAAAGAAATGGTGTAACCTAGGGGAAGGAAATGAAAAGAGGTGAAAGCTGCTGCTCAGTGTTCTGGTCTTGGGCAGAGGATTTTCAAATACCTGCGTAATTATAAGAGTAAAATGTGGGACGAGGAAATTGTCAGCATGTTTTCTGTGTTTTCCAAAAGTGAGCTGTGTCATTCTATAAATCAGACCCTTTGTGAGAGGGTGTGTCTATTTTTACATCCAAGTGATGTGGAAGGCTGAAATACGTGCAAACTGATGGTTGTCAGCTTTCACACAAACCCAGAAAAAGGCATTTAGTTGTTTAAGGGCTAGAGACACTATAGATACAGTTACCTGGAGCTGCTGGTAGATTTCTAAGTCTCTTGGTGAATCTCCGAAGCCATCTGCTTATGTCCATATTAATGCTAGATAATTGACCTGAAGTGGACCTGGTAGCTAATTGACCTGAGAGTTTCTTAGGAAATAAAAATCTGTAATCCTCTGATGACACTTTGTCTTTGTAAGTGAGATGACTTCTAACATTCCATATTTCCTCTTAATGTTCTTTGAACTATAGTCTGTTCTGTATATAGCTGCTTTTAATATTAGTCAGTGTTCCAGTTGCTTTTGTGAAGCTTATGTATACCTGGAACATGTCTGTCCATCTGGCCTTGCAAGTAAAGGAATGGATATTTGATAATTTTGTCAAGTCTTAAGGCTGGGTAATGTATTCAGTTTAAAAAAAAAAAACAAACCTAATGAAAAAATCAACCTTGGAGTACAGGCACTCTAAAGGCCACGGGTGGGAAGTCAGAGGTGTGGCATGCTCGCTTACATGTGTCAGAACATGTGCCATCCCGTCTTTCTAAAGAGCTCCTCCATGAACTTGTACAAGCATATTGTATTATTTGCTGGTACAGAAATGGTGCTATACATCTTTTGGAGTTGTATTGTGCTTCACTCCTGAAGTGTACTTCCTCAAGCTTCAATATATTTGACATTTTTGTTGTGCTTGGATCTTTTTGTCCTGTAAAGACAGTGTCCTTTGCACATTTTATTCATTATTCATTGGGTCACCTTCAGAAGGTTCAAGAACTTAGTGACAGTACTTCTGTTATGAGAATATGCAACCTTTTTTCCTCATACTTATTTTTCTCCCTCTCTATATTCCTTAATGTTGATAAGGAAACTGAAGTTTGAGAGATGTAAAAAAAAGAAAAAAAAAAACAACCACGAAAAACCAACAACAAACAACAAAATCCTTTACTATTTACTTTCAGTTTGTCCAAGTGTAGCATATCTATGCTGACCTCATATTCAATGTTATTATTAGCACTGATTAAGGAGTGGGAAGAAAGGATTATGGGAATAGCAAAAAGGAAGATTTCAAATGAATTAACTTTTATTATTACTGAAATATATTTACAAAAAATTGTCTAGTTCTTAAGTTATTAGTCAACCCCACAAATCAGTGAGACTTCTACTGTTGGAAATACAGATTTCTGAAAACAGTTTCATTATAAACTTAAGAGAAAAATATTAGGGATGAATAGAGGCTATGTGCTGTTTTATTTATTTTTCTTGAAAAGGTCCATTGTTCCTGATATGCTCTTCAGGTTCAGTGGTGTACTTACACTGCAACACGCATTTTATTACAAAGTACTTTTACATAGCCATGCAGGTCTGTAGCAGAGAACTTGCTGCTTCTCTGTTTCTCTTAGTATTCATCTTAATTTGTTACATTGAGCTCATGTGGTATAAAAATGCGATGCACTTAACTGAAAACCTGTGAATATATAGTCAGAAATACACAGTTGTATGTACCCTGAGATGAGAGAGTCACTCTTAGTTATCTGTATTGGCTTTTCAAGCAGCAATAAAGGAAACTGGAATAATAACTGAACACTTGTGGCTGGCAAACACCCTCCTGCAGTTCAGAACTGGAATATGAATGGACACCATGGGAGGCTGGCCCATTTCCGATGAAAACAGTTTTTAACAGCGTGAATTTATGAATCTACTCAGTGCAAATGAGAGCTTATTATGCTGAGAGTCCAAAAATGATGCTTCGTTTATTAAATTAATACAAAAATTGTATTCAGATATGGTTGGAGAGTTTTGTTAGACCTTCCTGAATGTCAGAGCTGAGGCTGAAACCATTGACATAGGTTATGGGAGCTAATAGAGAAAAACAAGATAAACTGCCAAAACCTTCCCATTCTTTGCTTGACTGAAATGAATTTGTATTTGGAACAGCACCTGTCACATTTTCCCAATCTGTGCACTAGAGAAAATGATACTTACCCATTTTGAAAATACTGGGTTTGTTTAATAAAAGCTTTTCATAATTATTTTGCCCTAAAAAAAAAGCTTTTGCCCTTTCAAGACCATTTCTCCACAACGTGACTCAGCTACATCTAATAGCTGCAAGATTGGAAGCAATGGCACCTACCATAGTATAATCTGAAGTAAGGTCAAGTTTAGATTGATACGGTGGAAATCATAACATAAAATTCAGACATAACATAAAATTCAGGCAAATTTGATAC
This sequence comes from Coracias cyanogaster, assembly GCA_033124195.1. Lineage (NCBI taxonomy): Eukaryota > Metazoa > Chordata > Aves > Coraciiformes > Coraciidae > Coracias > Coracias cyanogaster. The sequence continues at coordinate 44,459 of JAVSBS010007477.1, forward strand.
CCTACACATAACTCTAAGGCTTATTGCCAGTTTTTGATATCTAGTCTGCCAGCTGTACTGTGCACTGCCCAGCTCATTCAAACCATATGCCTTGAGCAAACAATCAGCAAAGTGTGTTAAAAGCTCTGAAAAGTACCACATTAGCTGTAAGTCAACCAGCTGCATGCACTGCCCTATTAATTTGGATAAAAGCTTACCCTATCAAAACCGATTTTTTTTACTTTTTTGTTCTAAAAATATGGCTTAAATGTAACCTATGCTTCTGCAGTTAGGTTTATAGCAACAATTTCATATTATCTGCAAAATATTATTGAAATTGTGGTTCTGCCCTAGAGGTTTCCCTAGAGACAGAGAGTCCATAAAAAATTTTCTGTAGCTCTAAGAGAAGTACTAATTAATAGGAGCGCCCTAAAGCCTTTGTAGCACATACTCTTCTTACTCCTGAAAAAGTCTTGGTCAGAGTAGAGCATTCATTCTTGTGCTATAAACAAAATGGAAAATGTATCCATTGTTTTTTCTCCTTTGGTTTGGTTTGACTGATGCTCACCCTGGCTGAGTCACTATCCTACAGCTATTTGCAAGAGCAAGTCAAGATTTCACTGGCAATAATAAACATGTAAACCGTATATATGTGTGATTTCTTATATGAAGTACTGCTTTGTCTCTACACCTCTATATTTTTTTTTTTTTTCCATGGGTCCTGATTAAAATAGATACTCTGATATTTGCATTTATGTAGCTATGGATCATAATTATCTGACTATGAAAATAAAGAGCAAATATGAAAACAAGGAAGTAGCACTGCCATTGTGACTATTGGAAAATTGTACTTTCCCAGCTATACTCATATTTCAGAATCCAGACTAGTATTATTTTAGATTAAATTTTGTAAGGTTTAAAAAGAAAGAACAATGCATATTAATAAAAATTTTAGTAGTATCTCTGACCTAGAATGAAATATTTTGCTCCAAGCAGTCTTGGCTAAATAGAAGAGTTGCAAGTATATTGCGAATGAAACCTTTTCATTGCTGCTTCTTACCTACAGAGTCTTCTGCTTTCATCTTCTGAAATACATTATCAAGAGAAACCAATGTCGCACTGATAACCTAGAAGAGTAGAGCAGCCTGCTGGGGTTAGTTGCCTGTTTCTAGTGCTTGTAGATAGGCCAAAGTGAGGCATAGTTAGGCAATCAGCTTGATCTACTTTCTATCAGTCAAACTAGTATTGTACCATTATTGATACAACTCTGTGATGTCAAAAAAAAAAAAAAAGTGTCTTTAAATATTAGGGTAGTAGAAAACCTGACAGACTTTTATTGTCTTATTTATCTGTTGGCTTATGCAAGTTCTCACAGCAAATGCAAACAAATTACAAGAACCCAGTTCCACTTAGCAGTGCTCGGAGTGTATGAACAGATGTAACATACCATTGTTTATCCTTCATTGCTATTCATCTCATCACATCAAATCTGTAATGACTTTATTATATAGTTTATTGACTCAGCTTCCAGTTTCATTTTACCTTGTATCGCAGGTGGTTGCAGATGGAATATATATTGAATTAATGCAAGATATCTCCCTGTTCTATATAGCTAAAAAGTACTAAAGATCCTTCTTCTTGCGGTAGTCTTGGGTAGTTGCTGTCCTCCAAATTCTGGTCCGCACTAATAACAACATCAAACATACAGTTTAAGACAGTAGCACAGTCTTAGAGCTTTATACTTTCCACTTGTGGCTGAAAGTTGAAAAGCATTTTGCCAGGTCTTGACTGTGGCTATGAAGTCTTAGGACTTCAGGTCTGCAGAGACATAATAACGGATATAAATGTGTGTTTATAAAGTTCACTTCAAAGTTGGGGATGTGGCACCCTGCGGAAGTATTCCTCCAGTGTTAAACTGATTCGACACTGGATGAGAGCCAACAGGCTCTAAACTTGCTTTAAAAAACCTGAACCTGGAAAGCTTTTCAGAGAATACATCTGTATTTCTAATTTGCACCTTGAAGGATGAAATTTACTGGAGAGTTGGTGAGAATGAATAAATTGATTCACAGTGGGTTGACAGCTCCCTGTGTCTCACTTTCTGTGAAACATCTGTGGGTGATGCCACCACAAAATTTGACTGCTGGCTTGCAAGCTGGTCTACTAGCAATACATGATTAAAAACCTGTTACTCAGATACATGCAACCAAATTCATGGCACTGCTTTCCAGATTTTGCGTAACTTTGAATTGGTGATAAGGAGACTGGAGCAGAGCAAGGAAAGACCTGTTTCTTCAAGAAATGTCATCTCTGCTCTGCTGAGTCTTGTAGATGTGTGAGTGGAATATGCAGCAATAAATGAAGCACAGAACTGAAAGTAATAATTAAGAAAATATTTTTGTTTTTGAAAAGTAACTTTTTTTTTTTTACAACTTTAGAGAGAAATATAATGAAGATGACTAAGATTTAGCAAATATTACAGGGTGAAATTTCTAGCAGCCAAATCATTAGATTCATTCATTTGTAAATACCAATGATGGAGATGACAAGTTATATAGATCACAATTCTTCTCTTCTTGTCACAAGGAGTGGTAATTTATTATTTGAGTAATCACACAGCACAGCACAGAATTTAGATTCCCTGAGAAAAAGATTCATGATGTTTATGAATATGCTAGCATTTTATCATTATAAAGCTATGAACTCAGAAGAAAGAATTGAGTTTCTAAAATGCGGTGCATGTATGCTGGATATAGCTACTGTATAAAACAGGTAGACCTGTGAATCAAATGCTCTTGCACATCACATGTTAATTAAGGATTTTCTTAATTTGTTTGTATTGTAGACAAAGTATACTCACCTTCGTGCCACTTTAGTCTATGATGAAGGTGCAGAATGCACTCAGAAAGGATCCTTATGTTGAGCACACTTAATAAGTAGAACTGTACTTTTTGGCTTGCTTTCATCCAGAGAATTGCCTAATTTCATACAAAGATGAAATGAGACAAGAGACTCAGATGTCCTGGCAGCCTGCACTCAGTCACAAAGAAAGAATGAATTAAATATGTGAAATTCTTAGCCACTATCTTTTTACAAAGGAAAACATAAAATTATGTAATTATACAGTATTTGCATTTAAATTTATTCAGCCCATGTAGAATCTGCCCATGGCAAATTTTTTTTCCCCCCCAAACGGACTTTATTGTTGCTTTAAGGAACAATTTGCTGTATCACAGCTGGCCATCAGTGAGGCATTGTAGGCTTAATTCGGTAGATGGCCTTCAGTGAGGCGTTGTCTGATTCATTCTTAGCTCAACACTGCCAGGACACATACTTGCTTCCTAAAACAACGAGAAGCATTTTGTGTGTATGTGTATGTGAGCATACGCTCTAAGTTTATTTTTTCAGGCTAAAGGGAAGGACTATTAACCACCAACTCTAGAGCCTCTGATTTTATAATTAGAAATCAATTGGGCAAAGCTTAGTTGTGCATATGTGACCTCTTCTTATGACTGTGTCCCAGAATGGTTTTCTCCTGAAATGATTTGCTTAACAATTTTACATTAGCAGCTAATCTATTTGCAAGATCAGTCTGAAATACTAAATGACCTATGTGCTTTAGGTGGCCACACAGAAAAAAAGTTTAACCAACATGGAATTACTTTTTTTTTTGTAATTTAGCTTTTAATCTCATTGTTTATTTGTTTTAATTAAAAGCTGCAACAAAACTTGTTGGCACTGCAGAGTTGCATTGACTTTGGTAAGGGCACGGCAGGGCTGATTACCTCTGGAGTTTATATTGTTGGTTTGTGTCCACAAGGAGGGTAGAATGCAGCTGGGCTGTTACGCCAGACAGATTGCTAAAAGACGTTTGCTCAACTGATATGACCAACATGGGCCAGTATGGTGGTGTGGATTCGTTTCTGTCCTGATTGCCTGGGTGTTTGAGAATCCTCAGGTGACATAGATATCAGCATTTCCTATGCCACTTATGTTCTGTGCTGTGCATACAGAGCTTTTTAGCTGATTAAAAAGGTGTCTGACCAGTGTATTTAATTTTAATGACCTTCAAACTAGGGGGGAGGTGAGGTTGGGAATGGGACCCTATGACCTCTTGGGGCTTGCTTGCTTGTTTGCTTGTTTGTTTGTTTTCTGGAAAGTAAACCATAATTTGTAGTAGCTCACATTCTGTATTTCATCTCAGTTCCTAGTATAGGGAGGACTAAATGCAGGGTAATGTCTGTTATTGCTTTTTTTTTTTTTCCTTTATGTCCAGTGCTTGATTTTGGGCAAGTGTAAATCTAACAAGAAGTTAATGTATAAAATATGTTGCTCTTCTTTTTAATGTTATGCTGGGAATGGAAAGCTCTTTCGATGTTAAAGGGGCAATTTCTAATTAATAACTCAGTTAAATTGTTTGGGATTTTTAGTTCACGAGGATGAGATTATTGTGGTGGTAATAATTTATATTCTGGGGAAGCACGAACCAGGAAATAATCTTTGGGTTTTTTCTCTTTTTCTCTGAGATCTCATTATCTGTGCAAGCTTATTATTTATTACCTCCCAGTAATACTGTTTTAAAATGTGCAAGAATATCTGAGATTTGCAGTATGATAGGGCTGAATTGAATTGGATCTAAGTAACTGCAGCTGTGGCCGGATTCATCTTTATCAGCTTATCTAAGCTTTTACACTTAAAGGCTTCTGTCAGTTCAAAGAACAGACACTGCTTGGCTGAACAGAGCTAAACTACCCCTGCACTTCTTAGCCTTTCAAAAATAATGCTAACTTAATTCAAACTCGCGTACTACAGAACTTGAAGTAGTTTAGATATGCATCAAATAAAAATTCTGTTCCGTTTTTATAATACAATGAGGCACAAAACAGTATCAAAGCTCTTTAAGTTTAATTTTAGTTTTCTCAGAAATGCTTTTTCTTTCTGTGAACAAATATAGTTTGAGTTCTTACTTCATTCCCTTGCTTAAAATAAACCACTAAAATATAAATCAAAATTTAGCATCAAAGAGCAATTTTGTCAATACAAGCATTTGAGGAGATTCTTAGGATGTTGGAAGAATTTTAACATTGGATTTCTGTTCCTGCGCAAGGATAGACAAAAATTTGCTACTGCGTAGCACAATAAGATATCCAAGTATATTTCTGCATTTGAAATTATGGGAGAGGCTACTAGTGCAGCACAGATAAATGGCTTTTTTTGTCCTTGGGTTTTGTTTTGCTCACGTCTCCATTTTTTGTACTTTGTACTTTCGCAAGGCATCATGGCACATACAGAGGAGCATTGTTATCCTTCCTTTTGATTGCACTTTTTGAACAGACAAAAATATGGACTACATCACAAATATATCATCTCAAAAATTAGGACAGGAGATTTCTAAAACCCAAAGCAAACACAGTCTAATTAATTTGCTAGTGAAATAGATTTAAAGCAATAACAGAAAGGGCTGTGCACAGGAATTACTGGGTTTGCATATCAAAACTTGTATTCCAAAATCCTTCGGCCAAGATAGGATCTGTGCAAGATATGCAGGAAGAAATTGTTAGGAAGAAACTGTTGAAGAAATAAGAAGATATCCAGTCTAATAATATCTTTTCCTTTCCCCAAACTCCATGCAATAGCTTTCAGGCATGCTTATGCATTGACCTTTTGCCTTAGAGGAGCCCGATGAACTTAACCTATGGTATGTTGGCAATTTATGAAAACTTGAATTTCCTCATTATGATATCCTATATAAGATGAGAGTATGTTTATAAAATACAATTTTCTGATCCCTGGAAAAAAAGGCAATTGGGTCCCCTGTAGTATTTGTGAACTCAGCCTGGGCTGATAAGAGCAGAGGAAGGATACTAAATCCAGGGAACTGCCTGTAGTTCCTTTTAGAGGAATCAGATGGCACCAGTGGTGACCCTGGCTAAGGGACCGATAATCTAGAATGGCCCTTCTTATCTCTTCCTTTGGTGCACATGGTTTGCACATCCTAGTCAGCAGAGTACTCAACAATTTTAGATGGGTACTAGATAAAGCAGCAGGATATTCCTTTATGCACAGTAACCCAAATAATGTAAAGAAAAGGCATGCTAGGAAAAGAAAAAGAGAAAGCAAAAATTGAGAGATTGGTTTGACTGAGCATCTGAGGCTTTGACACAGTGGGATGACCCTGTCACTCCCCTGTCTCTGAACACTGTCAGTTGTGCTAGTGGCAGGGGTCGATTATGCCCATCCATTTCAGAGAGAGACTTCTGCAGTGCCTTGTGCCTGTATGTTCTTTCGGACTGTGACAACATGTGTATGTGTTTAATAGAGTGTTTACTGGGGGAAAACAGTTATCTTCACAGGCAAAATGTCTCTGTGTTGATGTGGATTTCTGAGTAACTGGAAGAGAATTCTGTCACAGGAAATGAGAGGGAACTAATTTCGGAGAACATCGTATGTGGATGTTTATCATCCTGTGGTATAGTTCAATGACTTTCATTATAAATGACAAAAAGTTTAAATAATTTAAAGGTGTTTCTAAATCCTACACAAGCTAAGACATGCTCTCAAGAGGCACTATAAACGTGGATTTCACTCCAGTCTTAGCTTGTCCTGCTGTCATTATTTATTCAAATTGTGCAGACAGCTGCCAAGTCATAGATGTGATGTCCTTTATCACAGAAGCACAATACTTAATTTTAAGATACCATATCAGAGATATCTTGATCTGTATAATTCTAGAACACAATCTAAGATCTTATTTTAGAGATATTAATATGCAATAGATGAATTATTACAGTGCTCGCTTAGCTTCTGTTAATCTGAAGTCTTTAAAACATTCAATAAAATGAGTGCTTGCTGTCCATCCCTGAGTGGAATGCCAATTCTTGTTCATAACTTTATAAAGTTAAAAGGAACGTCCAATAATTGTCTCCCGCAGGCTCATTTGCATTATTTCTTCATAGTAATTACATGAACAATAGAGATTCTATACCTAAGAGCAAAATATATCTTGATCTGTATATGCTGAAATATACAGATCATGGCAAATAAGTTTTAATTGTTTGTGATGCTGCAGAAGTAAAGACATGACAGAAAGCTGTTCTAATATCTCCAGAATGAGTCATAGTATAAAAACACTAGCACATTAAAATAAAGCTGGTTCTAATAGGGAAAATAATTAAATTATGGTAAACAAAGGGAATGAAATGGTTTTATTTTTGTTGGAAGAAAAGCTTTAATTGGAGGATTTGTGTAGGCAGCAGGACTAGTTTTGCTTTTAAAGCAAATAAATATTTAATTTTGCTAGAACTCACTTATTCTGAGATAAGTAATAGGTTTTATTCCATGCACAGTTTTGAAAAGTTGGGAAGAAAAGATAGTTTTGTGTCACTCCAAATCCAAATACTTGGATTATCAAAAAAATGTTTAGGGCTAGGCATAATATTTTTATTATATGAAAAAGAAACTCTTGATATGATAAATTAATTCAGAAGAAAACATTTACATCCACAGTTGTCCAGGGAAAATCCGTCACTGGATATGCTCAAGAGCAGCTTGGATGGGACTTTGAGCAACTTAGTGTGGTGGAAGGTGTCCTTGCCCATGTTGAGAGGTTGGAATTAGATGATGTTTAAGGTCCCTTCCAACCCAAACCATTCTGTGATTTTCTTCACATTTTGAACATATTAAAAAGTTAAATACTTTAAAACAATGAGATTAATTAATATGTAGGCATTTTACAATTGTATGTAAAATAATATTGATGCATTCTGGTCAGGAAATGTTCAGAAAAAAACACTGCATTGAGATTTTCCCGAGCCTGTGTTTGTTTCCTGCACCAACTTTTCAGTAATATGCAGGTGAATGGTTGAAATGAGTGTCACTGAATCATTATTCTTGTCCAGAAAAATAGGAGTGAAAAAATATATGCAGCTGCAAGGGTAAGGTTGGCATTTTGGATGTGACTTCTTGGTGGTCTAGAACAGCTCCTTAGGACCTTCAGGTGCTGCTCAGTTTGTTGTGAATACTGGGACTCTTTATTCCTGTGGCTCTGTTTCCCCATCAGCAGAATGGAAGGGAAAATGCATTTTTGCTTTGCAATGGTGTGGTGATGCTCATTCAATTACTGGGGTGATTATGGAGTAATGTACATCATGTCCATGTATTAATATTTAGATGACAATAACATTATCTTGATTGCAGGAAGACAAATAAAAGGTTATGTCTGGTTTGTGCAAACCTCTGAGTGAATTGCTGGTATTCAGGATGTGTGATCACTCTCAGCATTGCACCCTGGGGCTGAATGACACGGCTGGTTTGATGATGACTCTCTTTGCTTGGGCTATCAATATAAAGTGTCACTTCTAGAAGAGAATCAGGCCAGAAGAGAGCTTTAGCCACAGGGAGTGAGGAGAAATGAGCTTGGCAGTAAGATTCCAGGCAGAATAAATAAGGTTTGGGAGTATTCTTAGCAAAGAAATATACTTGCTACTGAATATAATGAGATTCGAATCAGGTTTACTTCTGGAAAAAGAAAAAAAACAACCACCAAACAACCCAAACTCAGAAGCTTTCTTATTCTGATCTTAAATTCTGTTTCCATTCGTTTAACTATCATCTGCAGTCAAAGAAGCTGTTGAAATCCGTGTTATCTTTGCAAACAACTTGTGGCCAACCTTTCAAGAATGTAATTCTTTGTATTCTCCTCTATTTTAACTAGCTGCTATTACGTTTTTTTTTTTCTCATGCAGATTTCTTGGAAGAGCTTCTTCCCATCAGGCAACTCCCCCATCCCTTTGATGGTGAGGAATTGCTTCTCCATTGTTTCTCTGCACAGGCTTAAAAATCCAGGTTTTGTCAAATCTCTTGTAGACAAGAGCAGGAAAAGGAAAGAAAAAGTATTTATCAAATGTAAAACTCTCCAGGTAAACCTTAAAGTCAGTATTATCACAACTACACACAGATTGTTCAGGGGTTTTTCCTCTTTGCTTTAGATCTTTGTAATGCTGTGGTTTGTCTTTTATAACAAATAAACCCCCCTCCCCACCCCGAAACAACCATCTTGTAATCAATGAACTGGCATCTGGAAGTTAAATATTCTCAGCTTCATTTCCTGTGGCAGGATTTAAATTGCATAACATTCATGTAACTTTTTTCTATGTGTTTTTTTAGGAGCCATATGCTTGGTTTTTGCTTCCTTTTGCTTCTTCCTCCCTTCCCATTTTGTTTACTCTAGATGGTTGTTTTCATCCACCAAACTGGCTGATGTTTGGTTTTGACTTCTGCTACCACTATCCCTTTGTAACTACATCTCAGCAGATAGAAGAATGCTGAAATATGAGGATTTTTTGTGTGTGTGATAATTTAACATGCTTCAGATGGAGGCTTTTTACAGCCTTTTCACATTTTCTCTATTTTCCATCACCTAATCTGCATAACCTCATTCCTTTTTATTGGTAAGGGACAGGTGTCAGACTTGTAACTATTTAACTCTTAGATTGAAGTTCTTTTTTGAGATATAAAGTGTAACTACACTGTGTATAGTACAACTTCAGTACCATCTTACAAATGTACATTCTGTCCAGGTCTAGAGAATAGTTAGAATTAATGTATTAAGTATTCATCTGGACTGTTAGAATTGGATTGAGTGCAGACTGACCATACTGGCAAACAGCATACAAAGGTTTAAAGTTATAGGTCAGCTGTTAGAAATCCATGGTATTCACAGGTCAAGAAGTGGAACAGAATCTTTAAATGGTGATTTTTAGCAGTACTTGTGCATGCTACCTTCCCCATGAATGGGACTTATCTGTAAGGGACTGTTTGTGATCTATTCATAACAATTCACAAACATAAGAGTTGTTCAGTCTTTCTGAATTCTTTCACAGACTTGGAACTGTTTGTTAAGCCTGCATATCAATAATATATGAAACTAAAGCAGAATATATAGCTTGCTCAGAGTCTGCCTTTCTTACAGACTTCTATCTTATTCTAGGAAAATGTAAGTGTTGCAGTCCCTGGAGTTGCTATGTGTTTTCTCTACGTCAGGTTGGGATTGCTTCAGTTTTGTGTGGTTAGAAGGGCAGGGTTATATTCAGGCTAATTATTTTTTCTTGAAAATAGTGTCTGAGCCTGTTCTACCACTATGTCATGCTTTCTCATGAAAAGAAAAGGAGACTGGAGAACCCATAAGGTTTCACTGCTTAGCGCCTTGCTAACATAGATGCTGTATAATCAGTTATGAACCAGACTGGAGAAAATTATGGCTCTAAGCATTCTTGTCCTGTGGGTTTCTGTCTTTCTGAGAAAAGCTACCTGTTAGTGGAATTGGCATAGCTGGGACAGGGAACTATGGTCCAGCATATGAAACACGTACAGTATCAGAAACCAATTGTGGTCAATAGTGAGATATTAAATATAGCCTTGAATTTTCATTATCGATGGGGGAAAAAAAATGGTTTAATCAAGCTGCAGTTGTGATTTTTTTGACTGACTGTGTGTCTTTTGACCCTTTGTGTCAAAAGAGTTAACATTTGATAAGCCAAGATAGGTTTGTTAGTTGTTTCAAGTTTTGTGTCAGAATATCCATAACAGAACTGAGCAACAGTACATTTATACTGCTAATATTTTGTTGAAGAACATCATCCAGCAGATTATCTTTTCAGTTAAGTTACCATCAATGTCCATTTACATACCCGATGATCCCATCTCCATAGGCAAACAAAATATTTCATATCCTATATCGTGAATGTATGTGAAAAGGCAGTTTTACTGATTCGATAAATAATCTCAAATGTTTTACTGTACTTCAAGGTCTTGCAGTTTTCAACAGTTGGTTATCTCACAGTCAGATAATTGTTAATTTCATTATTTATCTCATTTGTATGGAAGTCAGTTACACCTGATCTGTTAGTTATCAGAAAAGCATAAAAACAAACTTGTAGGCTGGTGGTAAATTCTGAATTTAATTGGACTATAAATTAAGAAGTCATAATATGAATTAATAACTAGATGTCTGATGCTTCTTTTTGTTCTTTTTGAGGGGGTATCTTTGATACCATATCATTCTTTATAACTCTATATATGTTTCAAATAAAGAGTTTTGTATGGTGTCCCTTGAAATTTGAGACAGAGACTCCTACTGAGTCCCTGGGTGTTATATCAGATCCTAAAACCATTCACATTAAAAAAAAAAAAAAATCTGGGGACTAGAAATTTGTGCACTAATTCAGACCCACTTTTTCCATGAGTTTGAGCCATAGAGAATGTATAGGCAGTAATTATAGAAATTAGCCCATGTCTTAGAAAACTAATTTTTAAAATTATGTATTCTAGGTTCGTTCTTCCTGATCTCTTTTTCTGAAAAAAGGGGAGAGGAAAAAAATCCATTTGATATTTCACCATAAGGAAAGGATGGCAAAATAAGCTCGGTGAAGGCTGCAGCACACAGTATAACAGAGCCCCTGTGTCAACAAGGACCTCTATGTGTTATTGTAATAGAAGTAATTAATGATCATTACTTATAGATGAGTACTGACTCTGCAGTTGTCAGCTGCCTAGCTAACCAGCTGTCATTTGGTTCTCTCAGTAGAGTTCTTTCAGATAAATTGCAGAAATGTAAGATATTTGGAATTTCTCATTCCTGTATTTAGGGTATAATCTGGATCAGTTAAAAACTTTAGTTCTGAATATTGTACCTCTTTCTCATCTTACTAAAGTTCTTTTTTTTTCTTTTTTCTTTTTTTTTTTTTTTTTTTTTGAGCACTTCTAATAGATAGCTGAACTCACTTTGTTAGAGAAACCTTAGCAGAGTCCTTGGAGATCTTTGAGGATCTCCCTTGTGGAGCTGTTTCCGTCCATTGCTGTTCCGTTTATGGCCATTACATTCTGTAGTGGATAGGCTAATAGTCAGCCCTTTGAAGCAGGAGGAATACATAAATCATTTGAAAAGGGTCCTGAGAAATCCGAATGTCTCTTTTCCCCCTTAACCTCAGTCTAGAGTGTATGGTGTACCATCTCTGCTCCTCACAACCCCAAAAGATATTAGTGCAGGATAGCTGGTCACCTACCCTTTCCAAGAAGAAAGTACTGGTAAAGAAATGTAAAGAACAGCTGAATGGAGAGAGCATGAACCCCATATGGGGTTTTGGCTGCTCTGTGCTCAGAGTGATATGAGCACTACCAAGCTTGTGTGGGTAGAGAAAACTTAACAGTGATTCAACCATCATTCAATTAGTACAGATGTCTCCTGCCGCCTCCCACAATAGTCTTCTCCATGAGCTCAGACAACTTGGATAGAGGTCTAGACTAAATCATTGCTAAGTCTGTATGGATTCTGGCTATTTTGAGATTGACATATGTTACACACTCACAGCTTTTGTGATACTGATTTGTATACAATTTGTCTGTATTTATGCTGTATGTCTTTTTTGATGGGACATTGACCCCAAATTTTGGATGTTTTGAATCACAGGTAGAATATGTGTTAACAGCAAATGACATAAATACTTCAAACAGTGCCCACACTTATAATCATAGCACTGCTATTTTTTCCTCCTTGGAAACAGGTCAGGTTATCTGATGTGCCAAAGAAAGTGATAATTGTCACTGAGACTTTAGGCTCCGTATGTACTGAGAAGGGAACTGCAGGACTCAATACAAGCTGCTAGAGAATCAGAGCTAATACATTACTAAATATCAAATGCTGCTGGAGTGGGCGCAGTTGTTTATTTCTGCATATTTAACATTGTGTAAGTGTTTTGTGTTCTCCTCTGTCAGTTCTTCCAGAAAAGTATTAACAAAGGCAGAAGTTATCATCTATGTCTAGTGGTTTAAAAAAATATTTCAAAGGTAATGGTATTGCAAATTGGTCACGTTATGAGAGACATAACCTTTGCAAGTCAGTTTGTAAGAAATTCACAGGAACACATAACTTCATGGAAATGCATGGGAAATTACATTAGGAAGCTCTGAAAACCACACAAGTATGTGACAAATAATTTCTTGTGAAACTGCATGAAATCATAATAGCTAGTTTCAACCAGGTGCTTCTAAATACCTTACAATTCTGCATGAGATATCGCTAATAAACATCTAACTGCAAGAAGATGGGGGAAACTAATCAAATTATTATCATGCTGTATCTATTTATTCTGATATATGGCACACTGATGTTACTGTGTAACTGCAAACATACTAACTAAAGAACTAATGTTTCATTTGACATCTCATGGAATTTGCTTTGTAGTATTCTTAGATGTGTATATTTTCACATTCCAAGTAACTTGAAAAATACTTTCAGTAAGAAATAAATTATACTGTACTCATGTCCCCGGTTCACAAGTTAGTGTAAGTGCACTAAAATAAGTTATAATACCACATATAAGCAGATAGTTTGTCAGATAATCAACACATAAGCACTCACAATTTAATTTTTCAGTTATCTTTATTTTACTGTTACCTTCTCAACAGTTTTCAATTTTAGCTCAAAGCTGGCTGCATAGCTGATGTTTATATTTCTGCACTGTAGATGTGTTTGACAGCCAATTGCTAGAAAAGAGCTTTCTATTTGCACTGCCAGCTTTACACATTATGTAGTTTTAGACAGTACTTCCTTCCTTATGTTCAGACACTGAAGTATGCTAAGCAGTCATGTTGTTTGAAAAATTACCTTTTTAAAGGGTATTTTAATGCTTTCAGGTTTATTAAATAATATTAAATAGCAGAGAGCATTAAATAACAATGCATTCTGCATGGATTTGAAATTCTTTTATTCAGAAGGCAGATAGGTTAAATATGTTACAACTGGGATCGTCATAATCATTGTGAGCAAAGTATGATCAGAAGCCGGGATGATGAAAGCTGAAAGGAGAGCCTTGAAGGACTGTAGAATAATGACAACTTAAATATTCTTGCATAAATAGAAATATACTGTCACCTTTGACCACACTGGCCTATTGTACTTTTTTCTGCTTTTGCTGATCTAGGTTATAGCTTGTCTAGTTTGACAGATTTTGTAAGCAGCCTTCAAATTACTGCTGTGGGTATGTAGTGATTAACTTTTTTATTCCTTTTCTGAAATCCTAAGAGTATGTATTATAAGATACTGCTCTGACATTCACTTGAGAAGATTATTTGAAAAACACAAAGAGGTCTTAGCACTCAAGTGCAATGTACTCTGTGCCTGAGAATGAAGCCTAGCAAGTTATAAAAAGCTTTTAAAGAGCAAAGAAAAAAATACAGCTCAAACAACATGGCAGAAAAGCCCAGAACAGTGTGAATAAGATGATGATGATTAAAGGAACAAAAGAGAAGGGTTTAGTGTATAGGAACTGCCGAACTTCTGGCTAGCACTTTGAAAGGGAAATTCCCATGGCCTATGGTTTTTTACGGCCTTCCCCATCTTTTGTCTCTGTTGAGGAAGGAGCTGCAAGACGGTCTCTGCTGACAGTAGAAATTGACAGCCAAAAGGGAACAATCTTCTGAAGTCATGTTTGGAGACTTCACACAATCTTACAGGTAGTTGAAACTACCGCATAGTTCACGTCCAAGACTGACAAGTTGGCGGAGGGAGTCAGTGGCTTTACTGCTATTTCACCGAGTTGGGAAAAGTGTGACAAGTGCAGGAGGCACTGTTAATTATAATGCCTGAAGCACTGGAATTGTTAATATATGTGCTTGACCCCAAACAGCAGGAGATGACAAACACAAACATACTTTCTTTTCCACATAAAGACACTGAAGAGGGAATATATTTTACAAGACTAAAACTGCATGCAATTTTTGAGGCTCTCTCTATACCCAGCTTTCAGATCTCCTGTGGTGAATGACAGTATACTGTGATTATGATATATGAAATAATAGAGAAGTAAATGAGATGGGAAAGGATTCCTCTTTGGCAATATGACACAAGTTTATTGCATGTTTCCAAGTATCAAAACTGGTTGGGTTAAAAAAAAATCAAACCCTTTTTACAGGGGTGGTATCTTCTGGAACGTGAGAAAGGAACAGCAGTCTGGATTCAGAAATAGTTACATGAACTCCAAGCTAGGCAGAAAGCCAACTACAAAAAGGTGCCAGCCATCTGAGGCCACTTGACAAAGGACACTTGGGTGGTGAGTAGCTGCAGGAAGCAGTGACTAAAGGCGGCAGTCCAAGCTGCGGTGGGACACAGGTCATATGTGGTGGCAGTGTTCTCAGGACAGAAGGAAAGACAGATGGTATTCCCAAATGGAAAGGGCCAAGGCCGGAACTAGACAAACAGAAAGCTTTCGTTATCATCTGGCTTAACATAAGGATTCAGAAGCAGCAAGGTATATAAGCAATACATACAGAAAAATTAACTGGAGACCGTGCTTTCGAATGAAGACAGCAAAGAGTAGAAACAAATTACCTTGTCTTTCTTGCTGTCACAACCACTGAAGATGAACATGTGATTGTGGATTTGGGGAAGACTGCATCTGGGAGCATGGTTTCCTCCATCTTAGGGACTTCCCCTGGGAGGGGGAACAACTTCTGTGAAGCAACAATGGCAACATGTAACAATTCTGATTAAAAATTAATGCTGTGATTAACCGGAGATAAATATGTAGAGCTGTTCAGGAATGGCTTGGTTAGTCCTGCAATCTGGATGGTTTTTTCCTAATATGGATCTTTGTGAGACCAGATGTGGGTTTCTCTATTCCTCTGTTCCTCCCATCTGTAAAAACAAGTCGAGCTTTTTTCTTCTGAGATATTGAGCAAAAATAGATATTAGAAGTTATTAATGCAGCCTGGTGAGGAAGCTGATAGATGACATGCACAGAAAGGGCCAATGGTGCTTTAACAAGGAAGGACTTAGATCATGATTTGGTCCCATTCCTGAGCTCTTTTCTTGCATCAGTTGGTCATAATCTGTGAATTGGAACGAACAGATTGTTAGATCCCAGTCTTGTCTCCAGTTTTTAAACAACAGTTCACTCTAGTGTATTATAAGATGATACCGAAAGGTAAGCAATGAAAAGCAGTTTGTGCGCAGTTGCAGTATGAATATAAACAGAGACAAAATTAGCAAATCAAATAGAATAAAAAAGCAGTAGGAAAGAATAAACAGAAACATAAAAGAAGCCATCTGGAGTCGACAATAGTCAAATGACATGGTAGGAAACTGAGGCAGACAAAAGCAGAGATTACACTCTTAAATGAAAGTGTTAGGGATATTACTGCTTTAATTCTCTTTGAATATAGTTATGAAACTGCAGCTGAAAAGTGTGAGCAGTAATGTCTTTTGACAGTTACTCTACAGGCTTCAAGTTACATGATTCTTGTATCTTAAATGAAACCTTTGTCATCCACAGAGATGTCTGTTTCCTTTCTGAAAGTGTTCCGAGTACTGACGTTGTGTCAGGTACATCAAGCCTGTGCCCCAATTTGTCATTACACTGAATAATAATGCAGAATATTTGGTTTTCCTCTTCCCCATTGTGCAGCTGTAATTCCATTGCTCAAGATGGGATCAGGCTGCACAATGGAGAAAATAGAAGATTCTGTTACACTGAAATTACATTTGCTTTATTAATACTGTACTGTGTGCAAAGTAATTGAATATCTCTATAATGGTTTAATTATGAATGATTGTTTTAAACTGTGGGCCATCAATAAACATGCTCGTTGTCAATTGTGTCAGAGCACATCAATCATACATAGAAAAACCTTCTGTAACACCTAATAATGTTCATATGTGCTGGGAAAAAAAAAAAAAAACCAACCAAAAAAACCCAAACCAAAACAACAAGCCTGCAAAGTAACATACAGAAGAAACAGATGATGAGTAAGGTGCATTACAGATTTTTAATGCATTGATGTATACATAAATGACTGTAAAAGTTGCTAAAGTGCTTCCATATTTTCAGAGAATGAGTTAGAGCTTCTTAGAACCCAGCAGTTTTGGAAAAGAGTCATAAAAGCTGAAAACTTCATTCTCTTATTTCATTAAATGGGGTCTGCCTCGTAAATGAGGAATTTTATTGCAAGGTATAGGTAAAAAATAGAGGGGCCTGGAGCATTAGGATAGTGTTGCTGTGTTGTATGTATATCTTGTGTAACATCAGGTGAAAATGAAAGTGATGCTGTAGTTAATCCTTTAAAAAAGATTCCAGAGCCAGAGAATGATGCAAATTTTAAAATGAAGTCTTAAGGGCAGATTATGCCTTTTCCCTTGAAACAAGTAAGGGGTAATTCCCTTGTAATTACATGAGGATGAATTAATTACTTTCTAACAAACTCAAATAAAAACTTGACTACATAATGTGGCCTTCTCTTTTCTTAATTAAAAATGTCCAGGAGCATTTTCATAATGCATAGATTTCCTCCATCTTGCGAATTATTGATATATTTATACCTTTTTACTAATATGAGGAAATGGGGGTTACAAATCCTCCCTTTGATGATGCATCTCATTATGGGCTGTGCATCAACATCGAATTGTGCATCAACAGCACAGCTGGAGAGGACTTGAAGTGTGCAATCCTACTGCAAAGGCCGGTCAACAGCATTCTGCTAACTCTGGGTATGGACGAGACCCAAGTGCATTATGTACTTTCCTGATGGTGAACACATGGCTTGAACATGAAATTCATAGTGCTGAGCAAGCTGTTGTTTTGACTACTATTGATTTGCCAGGTAGCTGACTGAGAGCAGGTGAGAGAGTTTCCATCTGCAGAAAAGACTCATAAATCTCTCTGTGCACTCAGAATTGGAAAAAAACTTCACAAACATAGCTTGGGGCTTTTTCAGCCTTCGTCCGTACATTAAGTCCTTGTCTGTGTACATACTTTTGAACTAAGTATTGGTTAAGAAAATGCAGTTGAAAATACGATGAACAAATATCTATGGAATAGAAGAATTTATTATCAGTAATATGTAGTATTTGCTTTTTACTCCAGAGCAGTGCTTTTACATCTACAGAATATAGAGGATCTTTGAATAAGTTTTATCTCTGCAATTTCTCTCTCAATTGTAATTATGCATGTTTGTAATGTATGTACGTGGGAGACTATAAATCTATGTTATATATTTGAATAGTGTGTTGGCAATACTTCTAGATATGCATTCATTATTAGTGAAAATAGTGTTAGTTTTGTGGAAGTACACTGTGTGCTGTTGCTGTTAACACTGGCTTCACTGATTAACAACTCTATTGTAACACTGAATTGCAAAAGAATTAATAATGATTAGAAACTGTAGTGTTCAGAGGGTTTATTTTGAATTAAGTTCACTTTTTAGGAACAGACCTGTGCGGAGGCTGCGTGGAAGCCAGTAGTAGAGTATTAATATAGGGCATCTGCATCACCATTAAAACTAGGAGAGGATCCAAAACCTCTCCTCTTGCCATAAATCCAGGCACAAATTGGGTGATGGGATTGCATCTGCTACTTTAAGGGAGAGAGATGTTTGAATTCATAGTCCCACAGGCAGGGCAGTGATAGAGGAAGATGATTTCACTTCCTTTGAGGTCTAATTAGATCAATCTCATGTAAAGGAAGTGAGTTTGACTTGCTCTGAACATGATTAAGTTTTCCAGTAAATGTGCTTTTCTGATAGTTTTGGGATGCTGTTTAGTAGTGGGGTATAGGGGCTAGCTATAGATGTCTCCTTTAGAACAGAAAATCTTGTTACATTTCTTGATACTGCTCTGAAAAATAAGAGGTCAGCTTTTAAGCAAAGGTACAACAAATAAAGCTACAGGTGTGGAAAGCCGTTTCACATTTAGAACATTTGTGAGGCTTTTTCAGCAGAAACCCATATTCATTTATCATATTCATTATGCTTCTCTGTCATTCACCTACACCCTATATAATTATGTGTTTAATGATCTTTAACCTTCACATGAACACAGCTTGCTGAAGCTTGACGATTGCTGTAAATTATCATTCACATCTTGCAGGAGAGAGGAAATACTACTTGGAAAAAACTATTATGCTTTCTAGCTTAGAATTTCACTTCAGTTCTGTGATTTAACTTTGTAAGCAGGTGATGATTTTTTAATCTTAAATCCAAACAGTGAAATTATTTTGGAAAAATGGCTCTTCCATAGGTCATTTATTATAATATTTTCATATTAGAGTGTGAGAACTTCAAAGCTGAGAAACTATATTTTAATCTGTCAGGTAGATGCTCACCATAAAAGGTATATATGATTTCAGTAAATGCTGTATTTATGGCTTGGGTTTTTTTAAAGAACTGCAAAAAATTTACTGTAATTTTTGCCCCTGTTAATCTTTAGGTGGAAAACTGATCTTCCACTGATCAGACTCAGTTCCAACTGAGTTTCAGCTCTTCCACTTTTTGTTTAACGTTTAGCCATTCACTTTATAGCATTTCAAATAGCAATATCTATTTCTTTCTTTTGATACAAAGGACTTTAACTTATTAGAAGAAAAAAATTAATAGTGATAATAGACTTTTTTTTTTTTTACTGTTGGTATCTTACTAGCATTGCAAAGCTTTTATAGCTCTACATTAATTTATACCAGAACTGATATACGAACCATAACTTCTGTTGGATAATATGGGTAAAACTTACACTGGATATTATACTGACAGCCTCTCCTACTCATTAGCACATGGCAAATTGGAGAGTCTTTGAGTGTTCTCAAGTATCTGTGTGGGATGTCTAGTTTATCCAGCCAGTGCCTTCTTAGGAATTCAGATTATAATTTTTCACTGCGAGGCTCTGTGTAGTTGTCTGAACTGAGATGTTACCAATTGCTTTGCTGAGTTATGTGTGTCTAAAGAATGTTGTGATATGACATCACTAGTTCAGCGATTAATATTCTGCTAAAGCCTTCATATGTAATGTTAATAATGTATAGATTTTATTCAGGGATAAAACAGATGATTAAAGTATAAACAATCTGTTTAAAACACAAACAGCTTCTGGATTGATCTTGAGAGGCTCTAGAATAATAATTTATTATTTTTTTATGTTGCTAAAACCTAGATTGAGTGTAATCCTGCTCATTTGGGCAATAATCTTTATTATTGGAAAAAAATGGAGGAAAAAAAAAAAGGTTGCGTTAACATGTCTTACTGAACAGACAGAACTGCAGTACCACCCAACAGGAGTGTGCTGTTAACATAAATTATGCTGATTGTTCTCAAGTGAAAGCTGATGGCAACTAGAAAAACGGAATTGAGTTTTGGGGAAAAGGACTCCGCTGTCACTTGATGTCTGTGTGTAAGTTCATGTGGGTTGGATAGGAAGAGTGAACTGGATTGAGTCATTCATATTCACAGATAATTAAAGTGCTTTTAAAAAGTTGTAGAAGCAATGGTGTGGTAATCATGTGTTGCCCAGCAAAACACAGGGGATGAAGTCACACTTCTTGTAGTTAGTGGGAGTTCTGCTATTATTGCAGAGCAGAGAGTGCACTGGTGGCCCAGGGTTTTATATGTATAATAAACCAGTTCAACTGGAAAGTCAGACCTGACTGCCATTGTCTGCTGTGCTCATTGCAACAATTCCTTTTTTTGTAAGGTGCTGTTAACAAGTTTTCTAAGCTCTTATTCCTGAACAGCTAATTTGCAGCTATAACTGTATGGGACCAATTATCTACTGAAGAACCTGCAGAGCCTACTTGTGGTATCGCATAAGTATCTACTCATGGTTTGGCTGGAGCCAGTCTTAGAAGGCTTTTTTTCCACCCCCGTTTTGATATCTTGATACAGGTGGTTCTAGCAAATGACGGTGCTGCCCAGCCCTAGCAACCGCTGCTATTAATTGAAGAGTAAAATGCATAACCAGCAACAATTTCTGTTGAGCTGTCTGCACAAAAATGAGCAAACAGGAACAAGTCTAGTAGTAGTTGTTCTAAGTCGTGTTGCAGCAGTCCTAAACAGGTTGTACATATTTCCTTCAGACTGTCTTTTGAGGCAGAGAGAAATAATAATAAATGCTACTTATGTTTTGAATGATGTGTTATTCACCCCTTCTTATTGTTCATGTGGAGTGTGTTACATTTAATAGTAAATGTAAAGCGCTATTACTGTATATTTAAGTTATTATCCTATATTTTTGCATTTGTTGACACTAATACATATGGTCTACCAATTGCTGTGTTCGCCCTCACAAATTAAAAATTATTGGAGATATTCTGATATCTAGTACTTGGCTTTGTGCCTACAAAAAAATATGATGAAATTCCTTTGTTTATCTCTTGTGTTCTTCAGTTCAGGCTTCTAATAAATTTCAAAGTAAAGATGAAAATGTATTCTTCCCATAGTTTTTAAAATTATTATAATCCTATCTAGTTTTTTGAAAAACAAAGTACAATTTAAATATTTTTTTCTAACAGGGCATTGAGAAGAATGGGAAGATGTGTCTCAGATTTCTGGAAACTTGCTTTAACAAAGACTTTTTTCAGAGAAAATACTTTTAGAGTCAAGATTTTGGAACCTTTTAAATTCTGCTAAGAGCTGAGTTACGATACAGCTCTAAATTAGTGTGGATGCTGTCTGTTACAGTATTTACATAGATGCAGTGTTCAGCCATTTTCAGTCACCTGAAAATAATTTGAAAGTAATAACTAAAAATAAGAAACTAGATTAAAATACATATTACTGTTAATCCTTCATTTGCCCTTTGATCTAATAGGTTAAGGACATTTTGTGCTTGTTCATTTTGGCTGATAATAGTTCTGAGGACATTTACATTTTAGAACAGGGATTTAAAGTATATATAATAGCTGCTTTTTAAATAGGAAGTCTAATTATGCCTATGATTACATTCACTTTTGATTAGTGCATACAAATCCCTACTCTCCTTGTGTATTCAAGCTGAGACAGAGATCACTGGTGCTAAGATTAAAGTACAAAAGAATAGTTTAACAAAATGTACGGCTAGACCAACGCAAAAAAAATACTGGGTACCATTTCTATCTCTAAAATGCTTTTTTTTTTTTTTTTTTTTCCCTTTTAGTTACACACAGACCTGGATCCTGGCAGCAGCAAAATCAAGTATATTCTGTCAGGAGATGGAGCTGGAACAATCTTTGTGATCAATGACAAGACTGGAGACATTCATGCAATGAAAAGACTTGACCGTGAGGAAAAAGCGGAATACACTCTAACAGCTCAAGCAGTCGACAGGGACACAAACCAACCTCTGGAGCCTCCTTCAGAATTCATTATTAAGGTTCAAGACATCAATGACAATGCCCCAGAGTTTGTTGACGGTCCATATCATGCCACAGTTCCAGAAATGTCTCTTGTAGGTAAGTATGTCTAAACATCAATGAACTTTGTTTACTCACAGTTTAAACTATGCCAGTATGCTGTTGAGTTGTTGATGAATAATAAGACGTTTATTATGTTGTTAGCATTCATTTGCATATTTTCAAATCTCTTCTTGGCCAAAGCTTTCATCTGCAGCACAATAGTAGAGTCCCTTAGTAGTAAGAAAATGACTAACAGATGTATTAATGTGTCTTTCTTTGTCCAACAACACTTTAATGGGCTAAATTTGTATTCCCCTTATGACGCTGTAGTTAGAGTATTGTTACTGAGGAGGATTTATCAAGATTTGTTCCAACATGACACTCTAATCCTATTGATATTTTGTTGATGTTTAATTATCTGTTTGTGTATTTTCATACACAGATGTAGCACTTGCAGTATGTCGATACATACTTATTTGTTTTCCTCTTAAGTGCAACTGCAACCAGCCAAAAACATTGGAATGAAAGATGCTGTGTCTGGGAATTGATGGTTAGACTCTGGAGTGGACTTAACCAATTAGCCATAGGATTTGCATGGAAGGTGGAAGGGGAAGCAGAGCTGTGGAAAAAGATGGTGAAAACGGAAATTAACTGTGTGAAAGGGGAAAAAAAGAAAGGAGTAGGAAATAATCTTCCTAATACGTTTTACTTATATTTATTCATTTTGTCAGATTAGCATGAATCTATTTCCTCATGGATTAGCAGGTTGGTGTTTTGTTTTTTTTTGCATAGTATGTCTCTTGTTTTGCAGATATTTAAGAATATACTTAGAGGTACTTATTTACATATTCAGGTCCTCAGTTCCTACTGATACATAACGTATCAAGTGCAGGCGATCTTTAGCTACCACTAAAACAAAAGGGAAGTGAACGCATCAAACCAAGAGAGTCAATGTCAGGGTAATAGAAGAATTCAGTACAAGCAAAGACATCAGAATCTGCCCATGAAATGCAGAGTATATTGTAATGTTTTCTATTATTAGGTTGAGGATAATGTGCTTTTCAGCAGTTTGTCTGTATCTGTCAAAGCAAAATAATTGAAAGAAGGCAAGGGCACTTTGTAAAATAGAGCAGCACCTTTTAAAAAAGTTTCAAAGCCACCATTCTGTTGTATTTAGTTAAGAACAGGAGGAATGTGAGGAGCCATATCCATCCTCTCACTCACATTCAGCAGGGTGAGTTTGTACCAGGTCGTTTTTGAACCTAAGTGTGGTGTGCTGAGTAGACCGTGATACCTGAGGCTTCTTTTTTTTTTTTTTTTTAATCACTACTTCTCCAATAGATTTTCGTATCTTGGTTGCATTGAATTGCTTGTGCTGAAACTGATATGTGAATTTTCAAGCCTGCATGTATGTTCTTTTACGAAAATATAGTTTTAATTTAAGTTACTTTTAATTATACAGTAGCACAAACATAATATGGACCTGATTTTAGAAGATATTTTTTCTAAGCTCTGGGCAAGAAAATGGCTTAATTAAATCATTTTTTTAAAAAAGAAGAAAAAAAAAGGAGAGAGTAGAAGGAGGAGGGGAAATTCAAGGCAGTTAATCTTTATATGAATGGGACTTGTTTGGTATTCTAGGAAAAAAGAAAATGAAGATATATGCAGACAAGAAAAGATGGTTTCTGGTCACAAAGGCAACTATAAAAATAATTTATATCTGTGCATATGAGCAATATTTATAATCCTTAGTAAAGACATGGCCTTTATCCAAGAAATATTTGCTGTAGAGATGATGAGGAAAAAAACCCCAGAACTTTGAGAGGAAAGTAGTTGGAATACCAGATTAATAAAAATCTAATTAATTGGTGAACCTGAGGTTTAAAATATCCTAAAAGCACAATGAGAGCAAGAGAATAAAAGGTAAAACAATGAAAGAGAGGATAAGTGAAAAAATTTGAGAACAGTGAATTAGAAGATAAAACTTTACCTGGGCCAAAGTTATACTAGAAGATTGTAGAAGAAATGACTAATGCTTGGACGTAGATGTCAGTTTAGGGAATACTGAAAGGTGCTCATTTTTGTAGTAGATTATTTCATCTGTTTCCCCAAGCATGGTGGGGGAAAGAGAAACAGTTACTCGCTGAACTGCCTCTGAAGTCATGTAGTTCCACGTTATTATGTTTTCTTACACTGCATGGAGGAGTTCGGTGCAAAATGAGTTTATTCTAACAACACATATATAGGGAGAAATCCAGTATAGATTATCTTAGAGATCTACTATTTATTACCTTTATTACTGAAACTATGCAAGTGTTGCACATTTATCTCTGAACCTTGCATGTTTTTTATGTGACATTCCTAGGGGGGCATGTTTTCAAGCTCTTCTCGAAAGAAGCACAAACACGCACTCCTGCTCTTTTGTTGAAAAACAAAACCTAATTCTCAGCTGCCACTTCAAAACTCAGAGTATTTTTGCTATTTAATTACGTTGGTCATGAATGACTGTAAAATCTATGCAGCATATGCAATCAAGTCTGTGTCTTAATCTCTGATGGAACGAAATTTCAAGACTGGAAGGCTGAAGATGAGAATGTTACCCCTCCACTGATGTTGCTGTTACTATTTCATTTTGCCTTCCTCTTTTAATCTCCAGTTAGCAATATCAAGATGTACTAAATGATGCTCCATAAATTATTTTAACTTTCTTTGAGTTTTCTTAGTCCTCCAGAAATTACTTTTGACTCCTCTATAATGTTTATTAAAAACCTTTATCCTTTTGGAGTTCAAGGATTTTGTTTCCACACTAAGAGTATTTCACGTCCATTATCCACTTACTTAATTCCCATTAAAGAGATCTCCACCCACTGCTAATTTCAGCCTTGACATTTCTACAACACAGTCATTATGAGGCAGTGTTCTTATTCAGGATAAAACAAAGTTCTACTAAACCTGTTCTTCAAAATGCTTATACCAATTCTGACTGCTCTGAAACAGCAGAGGAACTCATCTGATATATATATATAGTACTTATGTAATGAGGATGCAGTACAAGACATTTTATTTTTGGACCTCTGTGGAGAGCAATGCATAAAATACAGATGAACACATTAACCTTTCATGATTCTGTAACGTCACATTGAGGTTCTAACACTGTGTGCACTTTTTCTAATGGGTACATTAGGTACTGGTCTTATGTTTCTTGCTAGAAGAGATGTATTATATGAAAGCCAGTGGTGTTTTTGTGTGACTATCTAGAACATGAACAATATGCTATAGGGATGTGAAAACTGCAGTGTACATGCAAACTTGCTTTATGTGATTTGTACGAATGTATGCGTGTGCTAGTGTATATCACAGATCCGCGGCCACAATCCAGCCTAGTTTTTATATTATGTATCGGTGCTATCTGGAAAATCCTGCTTCCCTACTAAAACAAAAGAAAAGGATTTGCATGGCTTTCCTCCCACTACTTTATGCAAAAATGATTAGTATTATACTGTGTTATCTCCTGTAGAAATGTGATTAGTATTACACTGTGTTATCTCCGGTAGGAATGATGCTCACTTTTCAGCTGTCTTCACAGAACACACACCCACACGTGTACTGAGCGGTGTGTATCGTCACTGTGTTCAGAGTTATTTTGAAATAATTTATTTCTCCCTTTGAGGATAGGAGCGCATTCCAGAAAAAGTTTTGAGAACTAAATTGAATTTTCCCTTATTTCATCCGTGTGTTCCTTTCTTTTTTTAAACATAATTCCTATATAATCTGCCATAGTAAGCCCTGTTCCCAAACTGCAAAATGATGGATTTTGCTTGTGAAAGCTAATATGATATGTGGAGAATATATTTTTTGCTGAAACTGAGCACGTTAATCTCTTAATTCTGATACTAATTTTCTTAAGGAATTAAAGATCAAAAAGTGAAATATGTGGAACTGCTTCATTGTAACAGTATTGCATTTCACAAATAAGAAATAATTTAATTTGTCTGTTAAACTTGTTTAATCACTTTCAGATGTAAAGGGGCACACTAGGAATGAAACCCAGTTAAAACCTTTTAAAAAGAGATGCAGCTAATCTTCTGGGAGGAAGAACCCCATGACACTTTTTTTTTCCTCTCATTTGTCTGTAAGCTCTGTATATATGTCTGCAATGAAGACAGCATATTATGTAAATGAATGAGCAATCTTAAAAGATCCACAGGGGTGATTGGAACTTGTCTGGTAGCTTAAAGGAAAGAAAAAAACCAAACAACAAACCCAGCAGCCCCCAGCCGCAAGTGTGTTCTGTTTCGGAGCTGCCTTCTCAGCTACACACCGATTCATGAATTCCCTGAAAGCATTGTGCAGAGGTGATAATGGGAGCAAAAGTGGATATTGTCTCTCAACAGTATAGTTTCAGGATCCTTTTTTTCAGGAGAGGAATGAGGAGTGAAATTTCTTGATTTCATTCTTAGTGAAGCCGAGAGTGTTTAGACAGCTAGTGTCACATTGAAAGACAGAAAACGACAGAAGTAGAGTGATGAACATGTTGGTGAAATAAAAAAGGACACAGATGGAAAAAGAACAAAAGCCATAAGGGAAGAGAATTCTCTCATAGTTTGCATGAATTAAGGTAAACAGACAAACTTTAATAATCTGAAAATATTAAGAATTCCCCCAACAGTCATAAAAAACCCCATCTTAAAATCCGTACAGTAGAATTCAGTCTGCCACTGCTCTAGTAATGCTTTTGCCTTTAACGCTGAAAATACTAACAATGTGGAAAAACTTAGAATAGTATTTTTGTCCTTAAATGCTTCCATGAATGTTATTTACTGGGGAAAAAAGGTCTTAATTGGAAAGGGTTTAGGCTTTCAGCTGAGTCTGAATATCAATTTCCAATTTTGGCACAGGCACATCTACTTAGCAATGTTTTCCTTTCGTCAAAGTTTGGCCTTGATTACACCACTTTAAATAAGAATTTTTTTTTTTTTCCCCAAAAGCAGAACAGTTATTTAGTTTAGCCATGTGTAGTAGAAGTGCACTGTACACGGTGGAGCTTTTCTTTCCAGTTCCCCCAAAGGTATTAGTTCTCTTCCAGTTACGAATTGTTTGCAAAAATACAAAATCTGCCAAATACGAAACCAACATGCAATGTCTGATATGAGCAGTGATAAAATAACTTGATACATTAGAAAGTTACGATAAAAACCTGACCTGCAGTGTTATCAAGTTCAACCACACTGTCTTACTGGCTTTTTTTTCCTATGTATTCATTGATTTTTAAGGCACTGAGCATGACTGTTAAATCAATGATAGTTTGTCACAAAATTGTAGAGTAAAAGGACTATATTACCGAGGTCAACTACAAATTAGCCCAAAGGGTAAATGCAAAGGGAGTGTGAAAGCTAAGGAAAAAAACCGGCAGATGTTGTAAAATATGGCAACAATGCAACAGCTGTTAGACAATGTATATCTTCATGTTATCTTGTTGCTCTCCTTGTTCATCTCGTACATAATCAAATTCACTAGCCATGCTACTAAAGAACATTTTACGTGAGTGATTTACTTATTGAGTGTGCATGTGTTTAACATTTTCTATACATTCTGTGGCCCTGAGAGATGGTTCCAAAAGCAAAATCATAAGTAACCTGAAGTACTTGGTCAGGATATATCCAAAACCAAGACAGTCTTTTCCTTAACTCAACTGGTTACTGAGCCTTGAAAAAAACAGATTTCTGAGTATGTGCTGTTACTTTTTTTACTTTCCATTTCTCATGAGATCTGACTGAAAATGTCATTACCTTTTTATATTATTCTTAAATGACCATAAGGAGCTTGAGGACCATGGATGAAGTTACGATATTGCTCTTTAGGAGTTTATAATCTGACCCCTCAGATGACCTATATTGTCCCCAGTGAACTAAGCTAATTCTTTGACTTTATACAGAATTGTTAAAATCAGTAGACTGCTCCAAATACTTTGTATCAGTGACAACAAGCACTTGAATGTTCAGGTTCTGAGGACTCTGGTTCTTAGAAATAAGCCCTAAGAGGTTTCTTAGACAACAGTTGCCTTTTTACCTCTCCATTGACTGTCAGCAATTGGTCACAATTTTTCCATTTTTTTGCACACATGCATTCCTGTTGCACAAAGGAACACTGTGCAAATGACACACAGTGAAGATAAACTCCTCAGGAGAAAGTCTTTAGGATCAGAGTTGAATAAGTAGTTCCAGATGAAGGAATGCATCTTCCTGTGATGTTCCAGTTTCAGAGGTTGAGGACAGACAGACATAGCTGTATGTTGAGGGCATAGCAGAGGGCAGAGCAGAGAAAATCTTGGCAGCCTTAGGTGCATGCTTCTCTTGTCATACTTAATCTACAAGAATCTGTCCTGCTGTTGTTTTTCCAGTTCATTTGTGTCTTATAGTCACAAATGTCTTATTCTTGTTCTGAAATTTTGTGGTTTAATTTGTACCTATTAAACACATTGTCCTGTTTCTGTTCTGTGACTGTATGAAGGTAAGTCTTTGACTCAGGTTTCTGATACAATCTCTTTTGGTTGCAAGTTTAAATCTACTCTTCGCCTGGATTTTTCACAGTTTTCCCAAATTTTGAAGAAAGAAAATGTTTAAAACAATGGTAGGTTTTTTGTTTTGTTGGCTTTGAAAGTAGGCTACTTCATTTTCCAAACAGCTGTGCTTGTGACGTGACCTCATCTGTGGTCAAGTGTGTGATGCTGAAGTGGAAAACGGGCAGCTGAGAAGCACACCAGTACAGATTTCTGTTAGTACAGACCAGTACAGATTTCTCCAGTACAGGCTGAGGCTCTATGAAATGCCACAGAATTGGACTGGAACGTATTCTTTCTTTTTTCAATTTTGGGAAATGTAGACAAGTTCTAACCACGAGGTAGAAAATTCTAGGTCTGAAAATTGAATCCAGAAACTTTTATTAATAAAACTTAACAGTCTTCTAACACAAAAGATTTAGCTTTCAAACACTGGGTACCAATACTCATCAAACTCAGTTAATTCAGATGGCCTGTGTTAGACGTCTCTTTGATGGACACACTTGACATTTGGGAAAATAGGACTCAGATCCAATTCTGAATCTATTTTTTTTTCTGGCCCTGGTCATTCACCACCCTGCCTCGAATCAGTACTTCTGTCTTTGTTTAGTTGCTGAATCGGCAGCACTTAATGTTTCTTCATGAAAACAGATAAGCAATTGCCTGTGGAGCTGATGTCAATACGGCTTTCTCATGAACCGGTAGAGTACTGCTGGGCAGCTGATTCAACTGTACCCTTTCCCTGGGGCCCAAATGGTCTCTGCTGCCATATGCTTGCTCCGTAGTGGCCTGAGGGGATAATATTTCAGAGTTTGCTTTTGCAACCTGGATTACAGTTGCTGGCATTATAGGCTTCACTCTACCAAACAAAGCAAGCAGAGCATCAAAGCTGAAAGATTATACCAGCCATTTTCTGGTTTTTACAACCAGAAAAGAAAGTCATAAATGAAAGAATTTCTTCAGTAAACAGCCAGGGCTACTTCATTATTTATTTATATTTTTATGCAATACACCTAAGCATACTCCCAAACTTCCATCGAAATCAACAAGCCTTGCAGTACATCTTTTTTTTCTGCTTCAAAATATAGTGTACAGTGATCATCCAATTTTACTGTCTTTGCCTGGGGACCTTGCAGAATGAATGCTGAGGAAATAGTCAATTGATTAGAGACAAGCAGTCTTTCAGAAAGTCCTGAGCAAAAGAATAGCTATTTCCCACCTCTCACAAATATCAATTAATATTCTATAGTGAGGGTGATTGTGATATCTAAAGGGAGAATAAAAAAAAAACATGAAAAGAAAACATAATTCTTTAAGCCTAATGCAAAATATATTTTACCCTTCTATTGTTGCCTGTGATGTTACAGACTGTATTCTAATCCTAACAAACAGGCACCCAGGAGAATTTATAAAAGAATACCTGCAGGCTCTCTAATGGCACCATCTTATGAGTTGTAGCAAGAACGAACTGCCAACCTTAAAACTGAAAAGGCAGTGTCCTCTCTTATTAGATTCACACAAGCTAAATCCAGGCAGTGGATAACATCAGCAAGGATAATTGCCAGTTATCTATATCACTAGACCTGAATATATATTTCTGATATAAAACATATTTGTTTCCAAAAGATCATGTTAAAAAGGCAGCATCTGAGTTCTAAAACAATTAGTTTATGCACAATAACTTGTAAAATATGCAGTTTATTAGATTTCAGAGCCATGCTTTCTACAGTCCTCATTATACAGCTGTGAAATGCTGAAGGCTGCCAGCTTGCTCCATTGTCTGTGGGCTGTACAAAAAGCATTTTTCTCCTATGCATAGCAAGCACCTTTCATATTTCTGCAGTTACACATTTGCATACATTATATTTTTACCATTTCCTGCACAGGATAAGAAGTGCTTAAAATGACACATGAGCAATCTAAAAACATTGTTGTGTTACATGCAGTAGGATATTCAGTTGTTCAGAGATTTTGACTCATACACGTACTGTATGATATTAACACTTTTTTTTAAAGGTTTCATTAGCTTTCTAAACTATCTACTCTAAAAATTCTGTTAAGAAATGTGTAACATTTGGAAGAAATAACTCAGATTCCTCTTTGGCTTATGGAGCTAAACCTGACTTAGTATATAAGAGCTAAATGAAAAGATTCTTTTCCTGGTAGGAAACAAGAAGTAGTTTCCTATGTTTTCCTGCATGGTACATCATAACTGATTGTAGTGGTTATTTCCTGCTGTTGACCTGGCTGCTCCTGTTTAATCTTTCAGATGCCTTTATTAAGCCAGAGTTTTCAGGGGTTAAAACTTTTGGTTTATACTATCAATTCTTTGGGGCAGCGTCTGCCATTTCCTGTAGGTCTGTAGAGTACTGGGTTCTCAAGTCTCTTTTTCTGTGCATTTCAGTGACAATACATAAAAAATATTTTCATAGAACAAAACTAGCAAAACAAAGTAATGCTTTGTTACTGTAATCTTTTAGAAAAAGAATATGAATATGGAATAGATCAGTTGCAGTTTATTTCAGAAAGGGTGTATGATTTTCTAGATGAGTATATAAGTGCACATAGGTGTTTTAATATATATGGAAAATAATAGAAATGAAAAAAAAGTCTTGCAAGATTTGTACCCATCCTCTAAGTTGGTGTGCCGGCTTACATGCTTTGACGTTCCTGGCAGGTTAGTGTTATAGACTGATATGGCCTATTTTGAGTACATACACATATGAGAGAAGTCATATGATTAAAATCTAGGCATTCACATTAGCTGGCTGATTTAATTTGGATTCCTCTCTGGTCAACCAAGAGAGAAGGATTCCACGAGAGGACAATTCCGTCTTCCTCCCTTAGAGCGGAAAGCTCATGCAACTAGGTATCTAATTTAGCCAGCTGAGCCTAAATCTGAGTGGTATGAATAACCCTCTTTTCCTTCTTCCTTACCTTAATCATCATAAACAAGATCGTGACAGCATCACAGTATTTCACTACTTAGAGTCAAATAAATTACGGCTAGGAAAGACAAATTACCCTATTAGTTAATCTTCCTGTCTTTCTAGGGCTTTCCCTTAGAATACATTATCTAGCATCCTGTGCAATAGAGTGAACTCTTCAGTAAGGAGGATTCTGTTATTTCCCTTGGGGAGCTATTCCTCCTTGTACAATTTCTCATTGCAAGGAAGCTTTTGTTGTTGTTTTTCTCTTTGCAGAAGATTAAGTGAAGTCTTGTATCTATGTATCTATATGCTTCTCATCACCCACACATCAGTATTTCATCTGTAAAGTACACAGATTTTATTTCTCATTTCTCAGTGGCTGTATACCGGGTTTTACTATAGATACAGTAGAACATATTCAGGCCTTCCTATCCTTTCCAGCATGTCAAGCATACCTAGCCCATTTTTCCTTTATTGGAGCATTCTGGCTATTGGAGCATTCTCTACACTGCTTAGGATGTCATCTTCCACCTCCATTAATTTTTCATCACTTAAAAGAGTCTACTAGACACTTAAAAAGCAAATACTTAATTCTATTTTTCCCCATGCTTTCTTTTAAGTGTGGGAAGATCTCCTGGAAAACCCATGCAAGACCTCTGTCATCTGTTCTCAAAGCATTCCGTAAAACTCCTCCATGATGCCTACGTGCTGTAGGCATTGTGTAGTAGGTGTGCTAACCTGACAGCAGGTAGGTCAGGCAGCAGCACCACTGTGTGCTGGCAGCATTGCTTCCCAGGATGGTTTACATCTTCGGTCATCTCCTTATCTCCCTTCTGTTGTCTGTCTGCGTTTGTCTTCTCTGGTACTTGACTCTTGGGGAGAGGACTTTCTTGCATCGCAAGACCTGATCCACATATTGGGCTTTTAGAGCTTTGTTAATAAAGTAGTTATTAACAATAATAAAAATATATTCAAGTACTGATGTAGAAGGTAGGCATGAAATAATGTACAATCTGTGGAAAACCCCTAAAACACTCATACAACATACCCGCATATATTTGTGTGTATATCTGCATAGACACCAAGCTATGCCATTTAAAATACCAACGGTAATGTTTCGTGCGTGTATTTTGCATGTTAACAAGTTCTAAAGTGCATTACACAGGATCCCGTATAGAATAATGCAGGATGATGAGGCTTAAAACTATGCTTTTGTATTTGAAAAAATCAGCAACAATTAAGAGCAAGTAAGAATAAGTTTCTTCAGCTTTGAGGCAGTAATAATTTACATGTCAAGAAGTTACACAGGGTTTTATGAGATTATTGCAGTTTTATTCAATAAAAAATTGTTACCATGACAACAACTGTCTTGCTACCTGTGAGATTATAGCAAAGAAGGACAGTGAAGAAAAAGCTTCATTTTGGAAAGAATGCTTATCTGACCTGCTGAATACAAACAATGCTTTGCTTTGACCGCTGCTGACTGCAGGGCTGCTATCAGCCAAACTCAAAATCTAGCTGGAGGTTTTGAAGCACAGTGATCCTCTTAGAAAAACAAAACAGTTGGTAAATAATGGTAGGTCTTTTTCATGTAAATATACTTTTAATGCCCTGTCAGATTGGTAATCAGGTCTTCTGCCTGAAATGGAGATTTCAGCCTGCCAAGATTTGGGAAGAGTAGGAGAGGAGGAGTGAGGGAGACTAGAGGAGCATTGGGGAAAAAAAAAAAAAAAAACAACCCAAAGTTCCTGGGAAAATGAGAAAACATGGTAGGTTGCATGATGGTCACATCTTTTTATTTTTACCAGCCATTACAATGTTTCAGCAAAATGGTTCCTTCATTGAATATGGATTCATGTAAATTTCTGGCACCAACTATGCGTTACCTCCTTTAGAACATACAAGTTTGATTTATTTTTTTTTTATTTCAGTACACACATTTCACTGCCACACGAAAAAATTTGCTTTCCTACTCCCTGTGGCAGCATATGCATTTTTCTTTCTGACTAATGTGCAGAATCTGTACCCTGACTTGCACATAAAAACACAGCCGAAACAACAGAAGAGCACTAACCGAACACACACATCTTATTTTTATGATGGCTTTTAATCTTAGTCTGCCAGCAAACACAGTCTTTCTTACCTAGCCATATAAAAATACTTTTATTGTTAATTGCGTTTCTGATTGCTAGCCTGTTGCAAAGAGAAACGATGAAATCTGACACTAACAGAGTAAAACAATCAGCAATGGTTAATGGCTAAATCACATTAGAAGTGTTCATTAATTAAAATCTGTTGAATCTCTTTGCAGTCCATATTTAATTGCAGTGTCATTAGCATTGCAAAAGTGTACCTCAGGAAAAAATGCAGGAAGTGTTTTAACTGAACATCTTAAAATTTGTCTAATCTATCGAAAAAACTGTTTTCTTTTACATAAGGCAATATTAGGTACATTAAAAAAGAAACAGTGATTATGTTGTTGGGCCAGATTATATAAAACTGCTATATTATTGTAATTAGGACAACACTGACTTGGACTATAATAGTGGCTTTCTTGTAAAAATGGCACCATTTCAAATTTATAGTCTCCAGCTAAATGAGTTTGTTGTAGCATTGACAAAGAAACAAACAAGCCAAATGCAGTCAAAATTAAGCACAAACAGAAACCGTAGCTGTTTATTTGCTGGGTAGAACCCAGGATGTTGTTTTTCAAAGAGCATTTACTTAATAAATGCTCTTCCCTGCGTTCTTACTGCTTTTTTCAATGCAAAATTTTTATCTTTAAAACTTCAAGCACATTATGCATGTAAAAAATATTTATGTACGTGTAGTTTATAACTGCAGTGTCTGTAGTGGAGTAAGATCCTACTTAAATATCGATAATCCAAAGCTCTATACCAAAGCTTAGAGAGTTCTGCTGTCTTCAGGAGATTGCCTGAATAACAGCCATGGTGCAGGTTCTTTTTTTCTGCATTACTTTTCATCCTTGGGAATCTCTCAGTTCTCCAGATCTTTTCTTCATGCTTAGTTGAAAGAGGTTCTGTCATTTGGCGGAGTGGGATAGGTTGCTACTTCTGGACCCTTAGCATCTTGCAGTGGAACCAGAGCAGCACTGCTGTAGGAAAGTTGTCTGCAGCTGCAGATGGGACAGAGTTTGCTCCTCTGTATACTTCCTACTGCTAGTGTTAACATATTCATGTGGCATGTTTCCCACCTGCAGAAGATTTGATTCAAGACATAAACCAAAAAAAAAAAAAATCAAATTAAAGGTGATAAAATTTAAACTATGTAAAAGCTTAACTAATTTCAATAGTAGAAGTAATTTCTTTAATTTCTGTTTCGTGATTGCTTACATCTTTCATAAACAATTTTCATCAATAAGATTGGGAGCAAATCACTGAGTTTGACAGACCTCAGAACTGAGTATGATAGTCAGAAATGAAGTGCAGTGTGTCAGAGACTGGCAGTGTAAGAAATTGATTCCTAGGAGCTGGGAGAGTATTTTTCTGTTTTCTTCATTAGTTTTATTAGGCAGGATTATAGTCACACTTCAAGTGACCCGTAAAGGAAAGAAAAAGCAGTGTGAGCCATTTTCTCCCCTCCTTTTGTGTCTGAACAGTGAATGGGAATACTGACTATTACATATGCAATTTGAATGTATATATGATTTCAAATAAACTTGGGGCCTCAATAAATGATTAAATTATTTTATATCACAAGAAAAAATTGTGAGGGTAACCATCCCTATTGGAAGCATTGTTAGACAATGATTGCTTCTCTTTATTAAGGCGTATACAACTTCAGTGTCTAATGAACACTTGGGATGAAGGATGCATTTATCAAAGAATTTGCATACCCGTTTAAGTTTTGAAACCTTGAAATAAATATCTATAAAAGTCTTCAGGAATCCTCAAGTGAAATAAGAAAAGAATAGACAATATATATCAAATCTTTCTAAACAAGCAATGTAATTATTTCTGAAGTCCTTTGAAATGAGAGCCAGCTAGGCAAATCAAACACAATCTCCAAGAAGTCAACAGCTTCACTTCTTTATTTTCCTTTGTGTATAAAGTATATCATGGAAACAAAATGGAACAGCCTAGATAAAATACTCTTACAAAAACCTTCACTGTTCTGTCATGAGCCTTATCTTATTCCAGCCCTGTCTCATACTATGATTTTCTGCACAAACCTCTTCTATGATAGAAGATTACAAAACAACAGTTTTATGATAGCAGCCACAGAAACCTGATATATCACCTACTATTTCAGTGTGAATCCCGTTGAAGAAAGCTCTGATCTCTACATTCATATTTGGTATCACACATGGGACAGCATCTGTGAACTGCAGGGAATGTCCTGCTGGGGTGGTGGGGCTATAGCCTCAAATCTGTGAGAGGGGAGGTACAGCTTGGGTAAGAGATGGGGAACTTGTAACTGGTGTAGGAGTTACTGAAGATGAGCCAACAAAACTTCAATATATGAGACAATTCTAATAACTACATCTTTTCATGCTATGGGCAAGCATAGGGTCATTTTGTTCCTCTGTTCCCACAACACAACATCCAGCCTCAAGCTTCCTGGATAGTTCCTTGTCATCGTTCCCCATTTAATTATTTTTTTTTTTATTTTCTGTAGCCCATGCTATGGCCTCTGAGTGTGCTCCATGATTGCTTCCCTGTTACTGTTTTTATTCTTCTGTATGTGAAGGAGGTCGTTCAGGATATCTATAGGCTGAGGCTACTGTACTTGCTGTGAGGGTGGGGACCATATTTGTGTCAGCTATCCTCTTTATCATTTTCGCTCAAAGCTACCAGGAGTTGTCTGTTAGTGTCTGGGTGTACAACAAAATTGGAAATTGGTCAGATAACGCATTTTTAAAGTTGAATCCTTACAAACCAAACATCAAGTTGAGGATAAAGTCCATTTCTGGTGTCCAGTGGCAGGTTAAAGATTGTTAAAGGTTAGGTGTGAGATCACTATTCAGCATCAAAACCAGTTAAGCTTCAAAGCATAAACAGTTTACATATTTGTAAACACAGGTTCAGTAAGCATCTGTCAAAGCTAGATGCAACATAACGTTCATCAGCATTGCATTCCTCTTCCATGTGGTACACATCAGCTGCAGGCCACTTGGATTCTTCTGGATCCTGCTGAGCAGCAGGAGAGATGCTAGTTGGCCCCTTTCCTGCCTGGTGAGGTCCTG
>JAVSBS010007477.1:87386-114717 GCA_033124195.1 Coracias cyanogaster
CAGGGGAATGGAGCATCTCTCGTATGAAGACAGGCTGAGAGAGTTGGGGCTGTTCAGCCTGGAGAAGAGAAGGCTCCGGAGGGACCTTATAGTGACCTGAAGGGAGTCTGCAGGAAGGCAGGAGAAGGTCTGTTTGAAAG
Organism: Coracias cyanogaster; assembly: GCA_033124195.1. Lineage (NCBI taxonomy): Eukaryota > Metazoa > Chordata > Aves > Coraciiformes > Coraciidae > Coracias > Coracias cyanogaster. The sequence goes on from JAVSBS010007477.1 coordinate 87,527, forward strand.
GGTTTGTAGTGGTAGGACAGGGAGTAATGGATTTAAGCTAGGAAACAATAGATTTAGGCTGGATATTAGAAAAGAGTTAACACGAGGGTGATAGATCCTTGGAATGGGCTGCCCAGAGAGGTGGTGGAGGCTTCATCCCTGGAGTCATTCAAGGTCAGGCTTGATGGGAGGTTGGACCAGATGACCTCTAGAGGTGCCTTCCAGCCTAGAACATTCTATGATTCTCTGATTCCTATGATATGCCATAAATTATTATTGTTACATCTGACTAACTGACATCAGGTTTCCTGGCTAGTATGTATTATTTACAAAGGTGTACAAGTTGTATGTATTCTCTCTTAATCCAAATAATGGCAGTCAAAATGCTGGGGAAGGGGATTCCTTAAGACTGCTAAAAGTAGCTGAAGTACACATCTCACTTTTAAGCTTTTTCAAGGATATTAAGTCATAACTGTCAGCTTTAAAATAAGATTAACATAATGGGATGTAATATGAAGTGACACTGTGTTCTACAATATAGGAATATCAGAGAAAATCCCTTTTCAGCTGTGTTTGACTTATTTACATTTCACATGAACTTAAATAATGTCACTCCTACACATACCTGCAATATAGTTACATGAACAAGGCAAATTACACCAAAGGCTCTACTGCACTGGAAAACACAATGTGTTATTCAAGCATAAACCCATACTCTATATGAAAAAAAATTGATTTTAAATGTTGCCATCCTGGATATGGTCATTTGGTACAAATCCAAAGTTCAAGATAGTGAAGCTGGTATGAATGGAAGAGTCAGGAGAACAAGAGAACTAACGACTCTTCTAATAGAATGTGGATATTTCTTCGGAGAGTGAATAATTGATTTTTTCTTTTTTCCTATACTTGGCTTTAACTTTCAGGTGAAAGTGCACATGCTTTAATCAACAGAGCTTTTAATGATTTAGTATATGGCCCTCCCTGGACCGCAGTGCTGAACCCTGTGGTTCTGAAATCAGAACGTAAATGAGTATGCCTAGGAGGAATGAAAACTGCATTCAGCAGAACTCAGGTTTGAAAGTTTTATTCTAGTAGCCTTTATTATCTTCCTCCATCTAGACCTTGAAATACAGTCCAGCAGAACAAAAACAAGTAAAGTAGCAAGAGGATACATTACAACAACTTTTGAGTTACTGCCATTTCTGTGATGTTACAGACAGTAACCTTAATAAAGGTGCATATTGATTGCACAGGCTGCCCTCAGAATATTGCATGTAGTACTGATGAGACCTGTCATCGTAAAGAAGACAACTGAAGGAAGTTCAAAGCAGGGTAGCTAAGGTGAGAAGAATGTTACTTGTAATGGAAGACTGATTGAACTTAATTTATATAAACTGGATAAGAGGTGATTAAAGGAGGATATGAACTCACTGCACAAATATTTGAGAGGTGTTAATAAAAGAGGGACACGGGGACTGTTTCTCTAATTCCTCATGATACAATAACAAGGTAGCATTTTCAAACTAGAGAGAAGTGGGAAAACAGTTTTGATACAGGAAGCAATCTGCAACTGTAAGCGGGAAATAATGAGCTGCTAGGAACAGAAATAACTTGTGTTTAACAGAGCCTTTCTAAATAGTTTAGATTTAAACCCTTGTGGGATTAGTGTAGAGAAAGAACTTGTTCAGCATTAGTCAGAGCCCAGATTGAACTGCTGCTTTCTAGCTCCTTTGATTCACTAGTGCTGCTGTGATGTCCTTGCCACTTGCTAAAGATGTAAAGTTAACTAAACTTTTAACTGAAATAATTTTAAGAGGCATTAACTGGGATGGGTAGATGTTGTATCTTAGCAAGCGAGGCATAGGAACTCCTTTGCTAGAGGAGAAGGCAGGCATGTGCAGCAGCACAGGGAAGGTAGGTTCATGCAGCTCCAGCACATGCAAGGATTTCTGAAGTTTATACTTGGTCACTTCCATTACAGCACCTTCAACTCTGTCTTGACAGTATTTGATGCACTTGGGAGTAACGCTGAAAATAGAGTATACTTTCAAACTAGTATAAGCCTTAGCTTGTCATTGTGTACTAAGTATACTGTGCAACCTTAGGAGTTGTGGTAAGGTACAGAGATTCTTCAGTGACAGAGATGCTTTGGTGGTTCTGAGAGTTGTCTTGGTGATAGCCCATTAGGAGAGAGAGTTGTACTGACAAACTGCTAGTGCAGCAGACCTGAAGGTCAGTCCTGTTTCTTCAAGAGCTGTTTCTTGCTTTTTATTTAGAAGTATCAAGTGCAACTGTTATGGATAAGGAATGTAGGATTGGGTCCTTCAGTAGCAGCAAGAGCTGCCTTTTCTAATTAATAAAGGAAGTATAAAATCACTGCAAAGATGTTTGAAAACAGTTATGAATGTCTGCAGTTGGTAAAGATGAGTGGCTTGAGATCAAGACAGATTGGTATTTGAAAAAAAGTTATTTCTGCTTCTGGAGTTTATCTGGTAATAGCGGTGACAAAAAAGCTGATACCACACAACTTGCATTTCAGAGCAATACCTCTGTCGTTTCAGAAAGCTAGCGAGATAGTTAGGACTTAACTGTTTTCCTCATGCTGAATAGGAAAACAGGCTACGTACCTAAAGTTGTACTTTAAGAGGCTGAATTAGAGGAATTTGAACTATACAGCTAGAGTTGGAAAGAATCTGAAAAAGAATCCAAGGCTACTTTCTGTAAAGCGTGTAGTATAATTAAAGGTATTAGAGGATCACGACCAAAAAAAGTCCTAAGGAAGCAAAGTCATAAAAGCAGTGCAGAATGTTTATTGACTGTATTCATTCCAGGTGAAAGGGTGATCCTTTCACCAGTGAATGGTCCCAGGGAAAAGGGAATGGCAGGTAAGTAGAGGTGAAATGTTTTTACCCGTACAGTAATACTCAGATACAGGTTCATCTGAATTAAAAAGTATTACAATAGGAGTTATCCAGTCATAGCCTACATGATCTTCTTCACACAGAGTACATATAGTGAAAGATCAGTAGTGTTAATTCGTGCAAAATTTGCACAAAACTTGCATGGTCTACTTCTGAGGGAAAGCAAGATCGGAAAACACAAAAATGGAAGTAATATGGGCTGAAAAAGAAAATACAATAGATTGTAGGTTACACAACGAACAAGAGGATTAATAAAGTTACCTTCAACCTCCATCTCACAGTTTAACAGAAAGGCAGGCAGCGCCATCTTCCCCATGCAGTTATACAAAATAAACATGAATATAAAATACGTACACCATTTCACTGTGGCAAATGTATTTAATTTGAAATATATTTACATCTAAATGTAATTCAGACTACTCTTGTAATTGATAGTTTTTCTAGAAAGTTAGCCAACTTTGCTAGAGACCGCAGATATTTTTCTTTATATTTTCTTGTTTTACTTAAAAATCTAAGGCATTAGAACTAAATAAGAAATAAGAATATTTGGTGATAATTTTATTTAAAAGATTATGATTTTTATGAAGGATAAATTGAATTTAAAATAGTGTATCAGTGTTTTTGTGTCACATCATTGAAGTACTGGAATTTTTTTAATTTTCAAGGAAGTTAGTTGAAACCTATTAAATTTTTAAGAATGATGGTATGGGTTTTCAACAGATCTCCAAGTGGACTTTTTTTATGGACTGCTAAAACAGGACTAAAGTCAGTGTGCCTCATGGAAATAAAAAGAATGCAGATCATGGTTCTCTGAAAAAATTACAATATAGATTTTTCAGGAGTTTGGGTCATAAATGACTTTTATATTTAATAAGAATTTCTACCAAGATTTTATCATGAAAGGAAGATCAAAGCAATTACTTAACTCTTCCAAATGAAGAAGGGAAAGTTCTGACGTATGCAAGTTGAAATAGCAGAAAGTCTTCATCAAAATGTGTGAGATGAATGAGATGTGTAAGAAAGGTTTTTCAGGGCCAGATTCCAATTTTACATAGTGCTTGCTAAGTTTTGTTCCATTTTCTTGATTATTATTGTATGTAGTTTAATAGCATTACCAAAGAGATCCTTAAAAAAATGGAGAGGAAAGTGAAAAGTGCAAAACAGATCCTTGTTTCTGTTGTTCCTTTTGCTTCTCTTCTTTCTTTTCATCAGCTACAGCCTCTGACACATTGCTTCTTTTCCCCTGATCTTTTTCAGTGTGAGACAGCGAATAGTCTTCCAAATAGGTTTTTGAAAGTAGTCCACAGGGGTGCATTTTAACCGATTCAAGTTGTGAGGCAGATTGTGCAAATTGCTCAGTGTGTGCATTTAGGACCTCTGTAAAAGTAAATCCCATTCTGCAGCTGCTTTATTTGCTATTGAGCAGTGTGACACCAATAGCTGTTTAGGAAAAGCAACTCAGCCAAAAAAAAAAAGGTACTTCCAATATTGGAGGGTGTTTTCATTCTTTGAAGAAATAGTTTACTGCTTGATTTCTTCACCCTCCAACCTGCTTCCTGCTGATTCCTGGTTTAGTCGGAGGATCCGTAGCTAAATTATGATGCAAGTATCTGGCCAGTCGTTGTACTATATGTCCATTGAATGTTTTCACAGGGCTAAAGTTTTTGTAATATTTTAGAGTATATAGAGATAAAGCCTTATCTTGGACAATAAGGAGGGAAGGGACCTCAAGTGCGAACGCAGTGAATGCCCTTGCCCTAAAAAAAGATGAGGTTTAACCCTTCTTATTTTCAAGAGACATTTGTCTGATGGGTTCTTTAAAACTTTCAGTAGTGGAAATACTGCAAACCCGACAGGCAGCCTTCTGTCTGTACTTACCCTCTCTCTTAGGAAGTGTTCCCCTCATGTTTAACTGAAGTTCCTCTTGCTGCAATTTAAACTAATTTTATGGTTTATATTTTAGGCGCATCATTTCTTGTTTCGTGTCCAGTGGAAAAGGAGAGTAGGTCCTGATAATTTTCTCATATTTGCCTGTAAAGTCTTTCCTCACACTTCCCTAAGTATATAATCTTTTTTGTTGTCTAACTGGGCATGCTGTTCCAGCTGCAGCCCTACCAGTATCAGTGAACTGGAAGGATTATTCCTCAGTTCTTCCATATAACATCCTAGCTAATATACCAGGAAACACTTGAGCATTTTTGTCAGCAAACGCTGTTGACTCATATTGAGCTCATTTTGACTCCACACTCTTTTCTGTCTTGTGAGTCATCTGCTCTATTGTAATTGTGAAGTTAATTGTTTCACCCACACAAAATACTTTTTACTTGCCAAATTGAGTTGTGTCCTGCTTTTTTAAGCCATCCAATTTGTCAAAACTGTTCTTCCAGTACTTGCAATGGCTCCCAACTTTGTGTCATCTGAAAGGCTTGATAGGTTCTTCCTGCCTTCCATCATTCAGGAAATACTGAATGATGCTAGAAGCAGAACAAACCCTATGAACCACTTCATCCATCTATCCACCTTGACAGTAAGCCATTGATATCTGTTCTGAATACAATCTTCCAACATGCCTTACATGAGTTTACAGTAATTCTCATGCCTTGCTTTTAAACTACTCTCCTGTTTGGCACATATCATTTTCATCCATCATAGCATGCTGAAAGGGATTATGTTTTTATTCTCAATTTGTTTCTGGGTTGAAGTAGAGCAGGTTGAATGCTCAATGAGTTAATGTTCTGTGTGCTGTATGTGTATTAGTGCCTGGTGAGCTTGAATTGTTTTCTAAAAATAGATTGGAAGTTTCAGTACTTCCTGTGAGCCCAGCCTGAGAACTGGTGAATAAAGCAAAAGAACAAATATCCTTGAAATTCTCTATGCATCCCTTTGTCTGTCTGTCTTGATCACATTACTTAGAATGGAGCTTTTTGTGTTTATTAGTTTGCCTCATAAGAGATACAGACACTTCTCTTTTGCTGACCTCCATTCTGTAGATTCTGAATGTAGAAATACTGGCGGTAACAGTCAGCTTGTGTAATTCGGATATATTTGATGTTTAAAAACCTTCAGCTCCTCTTATGGTAATTAAAACAGTAAACTTCTTTTTAGCTTTTTATTGTGTTTGAAATTGAAACTTGACTTTGCTGGGCTCTTAGCTTCTGGCAACTAGTTTATGGGCTGAGACAGCAGGTAGAAATATGTATAGAACTATTGAACTAACAGCTTGCATTAGTATCTTTATACAGAAAAAACACCCACCAATTTTTATGTCGTAAAAGTCAAAAACTGATTTAAGCACTTCGTAAGGTATTTAATCTTGCTGTCTTTCAAACCATAGACAATCACTAGACTGTTCCATACATTGAGACAATTCGAAATACGTGTCTAGGAAAAATTGTCACTTTATTGAAATAATTAACTTGTCTCAAAGGAAACTGGAATACAAAAGGTGGCATCTTATGCAAGTCGTCTGTAGGCTAGACTTAACTATGTAAATTAGGTTTAAAAACAAACAAACCAAACAAGGGAAACTCTGCCTAAAACATAATAATGGGAAAAAAGTTATAGTAGGCTTAATACAAAAGCCATTGAAATAAGGTTTCACTGATTTTTAGGTGAGCACTATTAGTGAAAAACATTAATGTGGACCAAATTCTGGTACCCTAAGTTTGCATTAGCATCTTTTTAATGAGTCATCTCATTTCTAACTATAGAAGTATTTGCAGAATGCGTCATTATTATTCCTAAACAGTAAACCAGTCAGTCCAAACCAGTCACAACTGTCAAATGCTTTCAGAAAGAAATATCATTTACTCTCACTACCCAGGCTGCGATGGAGGGAAATGGCCCTACTGTTTTACTGAATGTATTTTGCACCTATCACTTCTGATCAATGTTTGTTATTATGTACCAGGTTTTACTGGGTCTGTTTTTGTTAAAAAAAAATTTAACAGAGGCATATTATTCAATGTTCTGCAGAATAACTGTTGTCCCTTCCTATATAGATGGCATAGAATAGTTAAGTTACATGAATGTTGTACTGTAAGACTGCTTCATTGGTTTTACAAGCACGGGATTACGCTGTGTTTGTCAGCGTCCTGAGCAAAGCTCCTTGAAGGAGTTAGTTGGCTAAGTTGATGAGAGCAGCTGGCTGCATCCAAGCTCAGCTCCTCGCTGGTGTGAGCTCTTGTGAAGAGAGCTTTGTGCAGGGGCTGCCCCTGCTTTTCCCTGGGGGCTGCTTGCAGGCTGAGGCTCTACTGCTCCCACAGCTGTGCTACATCTGCACCCAGGCTTGTTTTTTCAGCCTGGCCACTGTCGCTGGATCTGAGTGGGACCCTGACCATTAAACATTTAATATTGCAGTTTCCGTACTGAATGTTGTGAATATAATAGCAAGTTACAGGTAGAGAAGTTTTGGAAAGGAAAAAAGATTTTAATGTTTCTTCTGTTAGATGTCCATGAAATCTCTAGGAGTTTGCAGTGGATCTGGCCTCATATTTAGTTGGACTGTCCCTTGCCAGATATCTTCCTGCTAGCCCACTGACATTTTACGTTTTGATATACCTCTGTCTTTAAAAACTTCCAGCCTAACAAAGTAGTTGATAGCAGCTTGCTGAGCTTATTGTCCAACAAGTGACCCTTCAAGAATAGGGGTGGGAGAGGGACTTTAGGGGTTTACAGTACCAATGACTATGCTGGAAGACATACTGAGGGAGGTGCTGTCATTCTCCAGCAGAAGTCTGGGCATTCCATTTAGGACTCAAGGGCATTACTGTAGCCTGCGTTCAATACAAGAGCAGATTAAATTATGTGGGGAAACGATGGATTTCTGTCGGAGGTAGGACAGAAACAAAGAAGTTTATCAGGAAAAAAAAACAAATTAATACTCATCACAGGTATGATTAATCCTTTGATTTTGGATCGCTATTTTTATGCACTGTAGGTGACCTCTAATATACTTTTTAGAAAATCTCAAAATCTTTGTCCTTGGTACTAAGAGGTAACTTAACTGGAACTTCAGTGGTTCCATTTTTATATCAATTTTTACATATAGGCATAAAAATAGCTGCAAAACTGAATTTGGGTCTGTACCTGACTTTTTTTCCTCCCTCATTATTGTAGCTATAATCAAAACAGCCCTTCCGAACATGGACAGAGAAGCCAAAGAAGAATACTTTGTGGTCATCCAAGCAAAGGACATGGGAGGTCATATGGGTGGACTCTCTGGAACTACAACAGTGACAATTACACTCACTGATGTTAATGACAATCCTCCTAAGTTTGCACAGAGTAAGTGCCATTATGTGTATGTGTTCTCCTACATAAGAAAGTAATATAGTGCTTGCTTTATTTCCTGTCAAGCTCTTTTTTTTTATCATCATCATATTACCTGAGTTTTTAATAGAATTGAAAAACACGTAGCTGCTACTAGAGAAAGATTAATAGTCCTCTGCCTGATTAAGAGCTTAGGAAAAAGGGATTTACATCCACAACAGTGTTACACAGCTCTCTGTCTACCTTATTACCTCTCTTACATCCATGTAAAAGGGCTTGAGGACTTTTAAAAATATATTTATTTGCTTTCAGTGCAGTTGTTTCTAAGTGCTAGCTTTAGTTGCACTTGTATGTGCTTCCATCTCATGCAGACAAGTGACACCACCAGTAAAAGACATATATAACTGATAAAAGAAATAAAGGTTTGACTAATTAGGTAATAGTGAAGAAAACAAAGAAAATAAATCTGAGTCTAGATAATTGTTGATCTTTAATTCAAAATCCATATTTACTCCTGTGGCTCCAATAGGTATCTTGCTGGGCTAGGTTAAAATGATTTGGCACCCTGCTGAGAGTCTCCACAAGCTTTGTTGTCTATTTCAAAGACGAAGACCAAAAGAAAAAAGAAGAGGGAAGAACATAATGATTGGGTCGATTTTTTTGGAACAGGCTCAATCTACTGTGCTATTAGAAACTTAGAATTTTATCCAGCATATTCTAGAAAATTAAAGCTCTAAGTTATTAAGACTCTGTTTGGGGATTGTAGAATATTCACATCTAGACTTTGTATAATTTTTACTTTATTAGAAGCATGTTTTTCTAACACAATACTAAAGCACTTAATGTGAAATTAGTTCTCTTCCGCATTATGTGTGACTTCGAGTCCACTTTTGCCCTGTTCTGAAGACTCAGAGATCAAAATGTGTTTGTCCTAGTACTCAGCATGTGATAAATACTCTCCTATAGTCTAGGAAACGCACATACAGATAGAGAATAAAAATTAAAAAAAAATAAGCAGAGGTAAAAACTGATTTGTAAAATATATATTTTATTACCTCATCTTAATGGTTTTTAACAGATAAGCAGTCTGTGCACAATAAAAGGTCCTCTCTCATAAAATAGGAGAAGCATTAATTTTTTTACTGGGTATCCCATTGCATTGCTTGCACTCGTGTAGTACTGTTTTCCAACATAGGATGACAATTTCCCTAATAATGTGAGCATCTATAGGTGAGACTCCTGGCTGAAGTGTAAAACCAGAATGCAGAGGCACCTGCAACGGACTGTAGCTCCAACTCAGTGACTGCAGATCTACTTCTGCCAATTTACCTGGCTTTTGTATTTATATCAGCACTTTCTGTCCCAAAAAGCCTTTGCCTGCCAGTATGAAAAAAACTGATCAGAAAATCAGCCACAGAACTAGCGCTTATTGGTACATTTGCTGGAGATCGCAGCAGGAAGCACAGCAGTGAGTGTATACAGAGGTAGAACAGTACTTTCCCTGTGCACTTCCCCTGTAGCTGCTCTCCTGTAGTTTGGATACAGTGACACACGGACTGGGTAGCAGGAGGAAGATTGCATCACAGATCCATGAAATATATTCTCTGTGAAAAATGTAGATTAGTTTTCCTTCAGCAAGGAGTGAGTTGCTGTCTTTCAAGCTGTCGTAGCTAGTGCATTCCAGTGCAGAATTCAAGCTACCATCTAGGAATATCACTGCTATGCAACTTCATTAGAAAAAAACTGCAGGTACTCTAACTTGGTAATATATTGCATTTAATGAGGATGAGCCACAGTAAATATTGTAACTGGATGTTATTACAAATTCTGCCTTTTAAAACGAAGCGTTCATAGCATGCTGCCTAGCATTACAGATTAGCCAGGACTCTGGTCTTACACAAGAGCTGATCAGGTCTAACAGTTTTTTACACTGTTGAAGCACGGTCTGCATTTGCCTGGGAAGGAAAATAAGAAAGGATCAAACATACAATAGAGCCTAAGCAGAATGAAATAGAAATTCATAAGATGTAATACATGCTGCTCTCACAATAAATTGTAATGAACTCAGAAAGCAGTGTGTTTTATCGGTTTATTGTTTCCAGGCAGGACAGAAATGTATATTTATGGTTTGATTTGAAAGAGTGTTAGCCTCCTAGGTTTTAGAAATGGAAAAGATGAACTTTTACTACTTCTATGATCTCTCTGAAATAATTTTAGAGGCATTTTGTAAGTCATAGAAGTTTTTAATGTGGAAGTTTTCCATAGGATTGTACTGAGAAGAACTGTACTGCTGTGAAAACCATGGGTTTTCAAAGATGCACCGTGTGGGGTTTTGGTCACCTCTACACTAAGACATCTGGGCAGGACAGCTCCTAATTCTTAAGAGCAATTTGTGTTAAAAGAGTCAGCTGCATCATCGTATTTTTTTCTTTTACAACAGTTAATAAATATGAGAGAAAAATACCAACTTTAAAATGCAATCAACTGTGTCTAGAGATTCAAACCACAAAGCGTGGACAGCAGTATAAGTTATGAACACATAATTTAGTCTCCCGAGGCACTTGATTGCTTTGGCTGCTCATTGTTTGCGAGCCATTATGAATATTCTTGAGGAATCTTGATGATCTCCAAATTATCTGTAATAATTTAGACTAGAAACATTAAAGGAAAAAAAAAAATCACTTTGGGACAGACTTTATGTATAGTGAATACATGTGAATTCCTGTTTCCTTCCTACTTTTACCTGTTGTAACTGCAGTCAGCCAACAGTTAAATCAACAACTCTAGAACATTTTGTTTTTAGAAAACTAATTGCTGCACATCACAGTAAAAACACAACGTTGTCTTAGAACAGCTGTGAGGACAGAAAAGGATAAAGGTATGAAGCATTTGACAAAAACTGTCTTAATGGGCTCATCTGCTAACCTTGAATTCCTTTTGACTATTTTCGCTAGTAAGGAGCACTGCAGTTGATGAGATCAGCTATTTACCATAGCTTCAATAAGTGTACATTACCAAGAAGTAAAAAAAATAGGCACTCCATGAAGAATTTTTTATGTAAATCATGTGTCTTCTGTTTTTCAGAGTACTGTTAAGAACTGGTAGATGTAATAGTAAAATGGGTATTTTGAGTTTTGTCTTAATAAAATCTGTACCTAAAATAATGTATTACAAGTTCTGAAGAGATTTTTGCCACTTCTCTAGGTCAGGTTTGAAGCAAGTATTACAAAAAATAAAAATGCTGACTACCTGAATAGCACTTTCTAGTGGATTTTAGTCTAACCCTAGAACCAAGTAGTAAATACAGTAATGATTGTGATGAGAAGTTATTGTTTCCTTTAAAACATAAATTTTGAGAGTTTACTTTAATATTTCTTAATTAATTCTTATCACAAAAGCAAGGTGGAATGAGTTAAACAAAATCAAATCAAATTAAAAGGGTCAAAAAAGTAGTAAATATCTGAAATAGTATAAGGCATCTGTAAAATTTTAGAACAGTTTTCTGCAGAATAAAAGCCAAAGTTTTTAGTTGAATTCTATCTACATGTCTGTACCTAAAACAGTAAGTTCAACATTGTCTGCAGTAGAGAACACTGCATATTTCCTGTGTTGAAAGTAGCTTAATATTTATGTTTGCCAACACCAGGCGTCCCTGCAAGGAAGCAGCAGCATACCACTGTAATGAAAGGAACGTTCACATACAGTAAACTGGCTGTTCCCAGATAAGGGGCTTTCAGTAAATAACTTGTGTAAATGTGTTTTCTATCAGTTGCAGATCTGAAGAGTTTGCACTGAGGAAGTATAAACAGAAGAAGAGCACACAAATGAAACCTGGAATCAGGTGTAACGTTTCATCTTTTCCTCTCATTTGCAAGGTCTGTATCACTTCTCCGTAATGGAAGATGTTGCTCTTGGCGAACCAATAGGAAGGGTGAAAGCAAACGACCTGGATACTGGAGAAAATGCTAAATCATCCTATGATATCATTGAAGGAGATGGAATGGATATATTTGAAATTACTACAGATGCCCAAACTCAGGATGGCATTATTAGAGTGAGAAAGGTAAATGATATTATCTGTTAAAAAAAAAAATGTTTATTGTACATACAACTACCCAACTAGACTTTACTCTGTGAGAAGATGCCAGATTTCCAAGGATTCTTTTATCTATTGATGAGGTGTCAAGCCAGTGCAGTGATAAAAAAGGGATATATTAGCCACGTCCCTCAAAACTGCCATTTAGTTAACAACAGGAGAGACATCCATGGAAGTAAGTATTCTCAGTGCTGGGAATGTGTTAATCCTCTCTGAGCTTCCACATGGTCAGACAATACAGGTTTTGCTTCCTTGGTTCCGAGGGAGAAGAGTAGATTGGAATCTGCTTTGTTAGTGGTCTAAAATTCCATAGAATCTCATCTGATTCATCAAATACCATTTCTTTATTATTTGATTTGCTGTTCGGGGAAAAAAAAAAATCTGAGCATATTATGAAAATTACCTGATGTGTGAGCAGCTGTCTTCCATCTTTTCTGATGTTGAAATCTCTTTGCTCAGTGATGAGTGATTTCAGTGAACCTTATTGAAGAGGTCAGTATTGTTTCACATGAGAAACAAATCCAGGCCCTAAAGAAGGCTACGATTCTGTTACCTTCTCTGTGCTTTTACAGTCCTGATGTATGCAAGATGAGGTATTTGCATATATGCAATAGAAGGACCGCATAATTACATACAGAAATATGCAGAGAGACAGCATATCTAGAACAAAAGTGGGCTAGTAAAGTCAATGAAACATTATTGTAGATTTAATTTTCATCATTTTCTGGGGAAGGAGAAGAGAGTCACTCCTCATGCCGTGTTCCAGAAAAGGCTACAAATATAACGCATGTGGCATAGATAGTTTTAAATATGTAGCATAGAGCACTCTAAATGAGTCTTTGTTTCTTAAACAAACAAAAGACTGAAACATGTCATTCTAGTGAAAAAAGAAGAATCCAATGAGTACAGGTAATTAATATTTAACTTTCTTCTGTAATTAAAGAAGTCAGGCAGAGTACCTGCCAAAAGTTTGTATTTTCTGTTCCCCAGTGAGTTGGTCAGCACTGTAGATGTGTAATAAAATTATGTATATTTATCTAAATTTAGATCTGTTTTTTTCTAAAGGGAAAAATTATGATATACATCCTTGATCTTCCTTACTGTTATTTATTGTATGCTGTGGCCTCTTTTGTAAATTAAGGCAATTAACCTTTTGCCCCAGTTCTCTTGGCTTTATTTCATAACTGAGTCTCTAACAAAATGTTGTTTCATATATTCATTGTGACAGCAGTAATCATTTTGGTTCTACTACAGCAGATGATGTATGGAGGGTACTGTTCACCAACAGATTTTCTCCAGCATAGACAATGCAGAGTAAATTTTCAATATGATATTCTGATTAAGCATGACTAAATGTATTGGGGTGCTGTCAGTTCTGTAAAGCATATGAAAAGCAATTGAAAAAATTATACAGGAGCAGTGATTGGCAAATTGTGAATATGCTGATTTAAAAATCACCATTCATAATTACAAAAGCTTACTAATTTAAGAGCTGCTAAAGAAGCAAAGTTTTCTCATGTTTACTAGAATTTGTGAGAAAGAGCAAATCCCATTAGAGCTTGATTCATACCTGAAAAAAATCAACAAAATTTGAAAGTATACATATTGAAGGCTTTGACAGACTTCCTGAAGGTTCCTATTTGTGCTTTTGCTGGTATTTGCATTGCAGATTCAGGGTTTCTATGTCCTTTTAATTTTTATCCCTGGGACATTGCAATGCAAATCTTAATATATTTCCAGTGCTTGGCAATTTGCATCTTTGAAATTTGAATCGTTGTGAGACACAAGAGAATTATATAGTGAATATACTGATGTGCTTCAAGACACAAACTTGAATCTCCTATAATGAAAAATCCTAATGTTCAAAAGTGTCACAGATTTGGTTTTTATTTGGTATTTCATTCCTTTAAATCCACTGTGTTTTCATCTTTTATGTTTTTAATATGGAACTGCGAAATAGTAAAACCAATGGTGACATGGCAGGTATATTGATAAAGTAATTGTTTTAGTCTTTCTCTCAGATAGAAAAAAAAAAAAAGATACAGAAATAGGAATTGCTACAGTTTTAAGAAATTCCTCAGAGATGTCTACCTCATTTACCCCAATAAACAGAAATGCAGAGTTACCTGAAGTACAATAATATTGAAGTACTTTCTTAAATAATTAGCTCTACATTTTTCTACTTAATGCCTCTCATGTCCAACAAAGAATAATTGCTAGTTCTTTGTATTTCTCACATTGTTCTGAAGGAATAAAATATTTATTCTTTGTGGAGCCTTTTTTTTTTTTTTTTAGTCTCAAAACACTGATTAAGTGCATGATTAGTATGCAAGTCATGTCATCACCAACAAATTTGTAGTATTTATCTGATTAGTAATTGTAACAGTATAATTCATGAGAGAGAATATTTTGATAAATTTCTTATGAAAAGCAAGAAAATAGAGGTTTGTTTTCTGTGAGGCTGGTTAATAAACAGATATCAATGTATACCTAGAAAATTTGCAAGTTGGATATCTGGGAGTGGGAAGTGATTGCATTAAAACTCACTGAATGTGCTTAAATGCACGTAACTTTCATCCATCAGCATTATATTCACTTGTTCTTTCTCTGTGGCCATTAGTAAAAGACATTTATCTTTGTCATTCTTAACAGCCGCTGGACTTTGAGACCAAAAAATCCTATACTCTGAAGGTAGAAGCAGCCAACATTCATATTGATCCCCGCTTCATCAGTGGAGGACCATTCAAGGATACAGCAACAGTAAAAATTGTAGTAGAGGATGCTGATGAGCCACCAGTCTTTTCATCACCTACTTACCTACTGGAAGTGCACGAAAATGCTGCTATTAACTCCGTGATTGGTCAGGTGACTGCCCATGACCCCGACGTGTCTTCCAGTCCTATAAGGTAGGGCTGCTTTAAATTTCTCTTTGAAAAAACTACTGGCGAGATACTAAGTATATTTTCCCATACACTGTATGAGACTGTTCTCACGCCATTTTATTTCTGTGAAAATACTTGTATTGGATTTGTTCTGTAATGTTAGATTTATCAGTTCAGATCATTTTCAAAATCATGAAAATGCTCCTTGCCACATGAGTAGTCTTATGAAACAGTAGGAATGCAATGGAAATGAGAAATAGAGTACATGATGTCAGATGGGGTTGAATCATCTGTGTATATCTCTGCAGTTATTTTAAATAATCCACTAGTGTCTGCACTAACAATACTGAGTTTGTTCCATGTAGTTGTAAGGTTGTCAAAACAAATCTTGTATTCCTTTGGCTAAGCCCCTTCCTGCTTTAAAGACAAGGAGTCAGAGATGATTATGCCCATATGAATTGCAACTTCAATTTACAATATTTTCCCTTTTTGATCTAACTTTAACAAAATCTGTTATTCTAGTTTCATCAGAACAGTGTTTTCTATCTCATTTTGATGATCACAGATCTTCCCCACCCCTTTGTGATGGTTAATATGGTGTGATGTGAGTGTTCCCAAAACACATTTTGCTACATACAGTACTGCCTGCTAAAAGCGTTATGAGAACAAACACCAAAACGTCAAATTCATGCTACAGGTATATTAGGAGAGAGTCTGTTTAATAATAATCATCCACTGTACATTACTGCCTTAAGGAATTTCAGCTACTCAAGCAGTCTTCAGCATTGTGAGGATGATGGTAATCGTTATAATCTATCACTTAAGACTGTTTTCTCCAGTAGGGAATCATCGCCATTTACATCAGATTTGTCACAGAGCCAAACTTTAAGCCTTTATTTAGAAGGCCTATATGTTGCATATAATATTTTAGTATTTTTAGAATTAGACATTCAGAATTTCCAGCATGTTTGGATGTATTAGAACG
The DNA here is from genome assembly GCA_033124195.1 of Coracias cyanogaster. NCBI lineage: Eukaryota > Metazoa > Chordata > Aves > Coraciiformes > Coraciidae > Coracias > Coracias cyanogaster. Next base: position 103,661 of record JAVSBS010007477.1, read on the forward strand.
TGTGTATGAAGATGCTGGAGTGTACCTTGGTGTCTCTTATTGCTAAATCATCCTTTCAAAACTAGCCCAACATAGCATTAAGTGTCACAGGTTACTATACAAATTAATTGATTAATATATTTTCTACCGCAGCATGCAACCCATACTGTGTTAATAGGCACTAAATTTCTTTTCTTACCAGAAAAGCTATCAGGACAATCAAAGGTAGTAAATAGGAAATAAATGAGAGTAGTTACCCAGGTTAGACAAATATTGCATAAACAGAAAAAAAGTAATTCAGAGTTTGATCTAACGGGATTTAAGCAGTGGCTCCACCCCTGATTTTGTTACCACTGTCCACTGGCATCTGTGAAATAGGGCTTGCACTGCTGCTACAAAGGCAGGGTCCTCTGAGAGGTGTGTAGAACCAGCCATGGTGGCAGCAGGTTGGCTTTCTTCCCTTTATTCTAGCTCAATAGTAATTTCTCTTTCAATTTAACCTTCGTTCTTTCCCTCTACCCTGTTCTGCTTTGCTCTTGGCTTGATCCTGTTCTCATCTGCCTCTTGATTGTGTCCCTTTTGTTCCTCATCTCAGCCTGACTTCAACTCTGCTTCAGATTTACCTTGGCTATTTTGCCACTCTTGTTCTGTTTCCCTGGAATTTTTTTCTAGTTCTGCCCCAAACTCCTAATAATTTAGACCATCTATAAGGCTACCTGTGTCCTAAAATCAAGCCTCTGTATCCTGTCCAAGGGCAAAAAATTTAACTGAATGAAATATTTACTTTATTTCCATCATTTTATAGATAAAGATATTTTCAAACTTGCAAAACCGAAAATATTTTATATGTCCAAAATGTATTAGAATGTTATTACTTATCAAGTCATATATAAAAGTAATTGATATACATGAAATAGATTTGGCCAAAATTCATTATGTTTAAACAAAGAGGTAATTGGTGTGCTTTATATCTTCTTTAAAGATGTTATATACAGTACCTTATAGGGTTTAATTTTTCTATGGTATTGGCTTGATAGCAAATTCAGGAATATACAGAGCTCAGTTTTCTGTACAACTTTTTTTTTACTTATTTGCTCACCTGGACTTCTGGAATGTCTGAATTCCTTTTTTTCATGAAAAATATTTTAAGGCAAGAAAAAGAGATTTCATGTTAGTAATTCTACTATTGCAAGAGCAAAAATACTTATCAGAGACAAGTAGAAAGCAGAAATGCAGTTACTTTCCTTCCAGTTTGGAACAAGGGTGGAACACGGCACACTCTAACAAAAATACGTGGAAGCACTGTTTTGTGGGATGACAGTGTTTCATTCTGATTGTGCATTTCAAGCGTTTATTCTGTTACTGTGTCACATATATGATGTAAGTTTGAAGTATGTGTTCTATGATATACTCAAAATATTAAACATAAGCTAAAAATTTGAAATACAGAATGAAAACACTCTATTCTAAAAAAAAAAAAAAAAAGACCGTTTTAATACTGCCTGGCCATTTTTTAATGTATTTTTTTCTTTAAAACAATTTGAGGAGGCAACAATGAATTGCACTTTTTCAATAGATATCTGTTCTATCAATATTTTGTTTAGGCAAAGCTTTTCCGTACATTTGTTATAAAACCCCTAGCAACACAAACAACCCTGTGAATCACTAAGGCACGTAAGTGTGCTACCGGTACCACATCCACTACCTGTTAGTCTTATACACAAAGACTCAGTAAACTCAGATATTGCACTACCATAAATGAAATAAAACTTAGATATCTCTGAACATGGAAATAGACCTTTAATTGAGTCATGAGACAAAAAAATAAATAATTTAGAAAAATTATTATAGAAAACAGCCTGGAAAGAAACTTCTATATTTTCTTAAAAAAAAAAAAGTTTCACCTCAATTCTATCCAATACAACAGTACTTTGGTTTTTATGCTTGCTTAGAAGAGATGAAACATATTCTGGGGTCTTTCCATCACTTGATCTAAATGGTATGAAGCATATCACAGATTTACAAGCAGGTGTACCGTGGGGTTACCAGTCTGGCTCGGAATGTGCCCACCTTATGGAAATACCTGAAGAGGGTTATTTAGCAATGATTTGTGTCGAATGCAGAGTTTTGGCAGTGGTTATTAGTCTGAAATCTCAGGATCAGGCAAAGAAATTTAGATGGATGGGACTAAAGGATGCATTTGCTGTATGGGAGTTTTCTCGTTGTTGTTGAGCCCTAATTGTGGATAAGCAAAGGTGTCTTTGAATGGGGAAGTGATAATGTGATACTCAGCTGAACTGATTCCGTTATCCATTTCTCCAATGAATATGAAGTATCTCTTCATACTGGTTGTTAGGTTAGTCTAACTGTATCATGTATTTCATAACCCAACAATTTTAAAATAAGCAGCAAAACTTCTCTTTTATCTTTATTTGCTATCCTGCTGTGCATGTTGCTGAAGGGTTGAGCTCACTTTGAAGCCTGATAGTGAAAAGGATTTTCAAATTTGGCCAATAATTGTAAAGGTGGTCAGTAGTTTGTCTTATTGTAGCGTAGTCATTTCAGCAGCATGCACCAGTGGCTCACATCTCACCACATCTAGACCACATAGATCTCCCTTGGCAAAGGGACCCGGTGAATTCAGCTAAGCTGGCTGTAAAGCTTTGCTGTCGTTTATTTAGTAAGGGTGGTACATTCTGTCCTATAGTATAATAAGGCTTGAAAGATCATTATCTATTAGCATACAAATCTGTTGATTCCAATGTTTCTGTTGTTAGTTTGTAACTATGGTCCGTTTATCCACAGTAAACTATCTTGGACAAGCACGATCTAAGTGCGTAGGAAAAAAGCATGAGCAATAATCTTTCTCCCTATACTGTATCTGTCCCCTATAAATCACTGCCCTTCATTGTCTTTCTCTGTGGAGAGATAAGCTTCACTGTGGCAGGTTTTCCCCATTCATATCGACAAAGATTTCATCTTTGGCAGCAGTTGATCATTTTCTTAATTCACAGCAGGCCTTGAGAACCTAGATAGAGTATTTTCTGCCTCCCTAACGGTACAGCTGTTTATCTGTCACTAAGCAGCATGTCCAATCTGCCTGGTATTAATAAACAATGGTGATTTACCACTGATGAGGTATCAATACTGTGATTAAAATCTCAGCAGGTGCAGCAAAAAAAGATTTTCTGCTCCTATTTACATTGGTGCAAATAAAGAATAGATCAAATTAAGTCATAACAGCAATAGTGCAGGGGCAGGACTGAGAATCATTTTAAGTCTTCTGTTAAACCACTGTGGGGTTGTTCCCATAATTGCCATAGCAGACCTATAAACTAACCAAAATTCCCAATAACCCCTGCTAGGTTTATGGGAATTTCAAAAGATATTATTTTATCATTTCCCAAGATATTATTTTCTCATTTTTAGAGAAATGTATGTTTTATATAGCTCATGGATCTGATAGTGCATTCCCATTAAAGAGAGTTACAATACCATTATCATGAAAAGGAAACTGCAAAAGTGTTATTAGTTTTCCGAGGTTTATGACACTGCAGATTTTTTTTTTTTATACTAAATATTTATCAAATTAAAATCAGGACAGAGTTTTACCACTTTGTAGTCTTGTAAAGCCGTGTAACATGTTAAAAATGTTTCAATTTGAATGCTGGTTTTGTGAATAAATACTGTTGGGATGAGACAAAATGCAGTACAATAAACTTGCAGATTTTATGCTACCAGTTTTGTAACTTCAAAAAATGTACTGCAGAAAGACTGTGAATTGAAGTTTAAAGAAGGATTGATCCGTAGAGAAAAACTGTCTCTTACCTCAATGGAATTTATGTCAAGCCCAGTTCAACTAAACTTTAAATACCACATAAGCTTTTCATCTTTTATTTCATTTGTAGACTGTAAAAATTCCATGTTTAATATTAAAAGAGTTTTTCTGCATCATAACATAAACATCAAATTAATATATCAATTAATAATTGACCTTAATTTCTGTCTTTCTTGTACTTTCTTGCGTGAAATCTTAAACCTGTTAAAGTCCGTGAGGTATTTTTTTTTTACTAACTTCAGTAGTACCAGGATTTTACTTCTAATACTTTAATTGGAACTAGGGAGACATCAAAATAAGGTTAAGATACATTTTCAAAAATGTGATTGCCTGAAGTTAGGCACCTACAGCTTTATTCTTCCACACAAGTGACCTGATTTTCAGAAATACTGAGGACAGCACAATTCCAATTAAACCATTGAGAACTGAGTATGTTGAGCTCACGAGAAAATCAGTTTACTTAGATGTCCCAATATAAATGCGTGTGCCTAGCCTTAGGCACGTATATTTGGAATTTTACTTCATGGTTTTTCTGGTACTCTTCTTACCCAAACTACTTGGTTTTAAGTGAGTGAAAATAGTTCCTCTCAGAATTTTAAACTAGAAAACGTAGATGTCTTCTAAATCCCATTTCCTAGTTAAGCAGGAGTTTGCACTTTTAAGGCCGTTAGTTGTTCAGTACCTTACCACTGTGATCACGCTAGCCTTAATCTTCAGTAATACAGCCTTTAAACATTTAAACTTTAAGATTTTGCTGAGTTTTCATAATTTAGAACTAATTTTTTGAAAGTGAATTGTATCTGATACTGAAATTAAAAAAAGATGAATGCCACAATCCTAAACTCTGAAATAAAATCCTATTGCTATGCCTATCGAAATCAATTGTGTTATGCTGGAATGAGTTTGAATTCTTCAGAATATGTTTATTGTAGTATATAAAGGAACTTCTGAATCAGAACTTTCTTTGGAAATTGCTTATGATGAAGCATAAACCAGAATGGAATAACTGATCTTCAGATAACTGTGCCATTGTCACTGTAGCAAAATATGCTCTTTTTCTTTTATCAGTGAATTTAACAGCGTATTTGCAAAAAGTAGAAATGTAATGAGAAACTGACAGTCTGAGTTACTTTTCTGACCACTATATAATGTAATCCAGTCTGATACTGTATCATAACTCACCCTATTATGCCTAGATATAATGCAGAACAGATGTAAAAATTGTCAGTGCATGCTGTTAGGTTCTGTCATACATAGACACAAAGGCTTAAAAGGCTTTTATATAAATCCACAATTAGGATTCAGTAAAACCCCTTGAAGTCAATTTTTATTGAACCATATCAATAGTTTATCACTAAACTCTCTCATTTCGTCTCTTTCCTGTCAAAAAAATTGGAAGGCTTAATTTTGTGATTTAGTTTCTTTTTGTGAATAATACATTAATATAAAAACTCTGCAAAAATAGACAAACACAAAAGCATTCCTGGACATCCTGTTCTGGGCTTTAAATCATCATCCTGCTTAATGCACCATTGGAGCAATCTACTGCAGCTCGCTCTTGTCAAGCTGGCTCTGTTTAGGCTGCATAATTTACCTGGACATTCACATTTGCAAACTGACTACCTGTCAGATGAAACTTGTTTTGTTAAAAATCAGTGATGTCAATCCATAAAACAATCAGTCCTTCAGTGTTTGAAGTGTTTTATAGGAAAACAGTGATTCACTAACTGCATTCTGCCCATGGAGCTGCTTGAACCATAACCAAATAATAGGCTTGGTGAATAGTTCATGCTTCATTAATCTGAAATTTATTGGTGAACTAATATTATTCAGCCCTTTTTAAAATATCCATGAAGCCCACCGTTTTTGTGTGCTTAATATATTACTGTTGAAATTATCATCCGTTGCTGTGAAAAACCATAGAAACTGTCTAATAAATGTGATGGATTGTGTAATTAACTCTTGATCAGCACCGTTTTTCAAAGATGTTACTCAGTGAACCTGAGGGCATTTTATGACCTTCACACTGGGTATACAGCTAATTACTCCTTGGGCAATAATTATTAAGTTTTTTTAGTCTCAGCTTGTCATTTTGTCTTATAAATTAGTATGCTATTGAGCTTCTCAATCCATTTGGCTCTAGAACTGCAGCTCTCAGAGGGCTCCCTAAATTGTCTTGTGACTGTATGGATTACACCAGCTTCATTAAGTAGATTACAGGGATGTCTGTTTTGTAGGTTTTCCATTGATCGGCACACTGACCTTGAGAGACAGTTCAACATTAACGCAGAAGATGGAAAAATAACTTTGGCAACACCACTGGACAGAGAAACAAATATGTGGCACAACATAACTATTGTAGCTACTGAAACTAGTAAGTATTTGTGTAAACTGCCTTGCAGTTCTGTTGGTGTTATAATTAGTTGTAACAGCGGGTGCAGTGAAGAGATACATTTGTACAGGGTGCATCGCCTAAATGTTAAGTGTTTTAAAAGCCCCCAAACAAAAGCCTTATATTTAGTTACATTAAGACAGAAAAAATAAAGTTTTGCTATTGTAGACTCAACCTGGAAGTTTTTAACCCTGAGAGATACTACGTTTCAGTACCATAAATCATTAAGCACATGAGTGATGTTTCATGCAAGCAGTCCTATTTGATACGTCATGAATAAATTTCCTCATCTCCAGCTGTAGACAAGAACATGGACTGTACAGAGCCACAAAACTGCTGTGACTGATGTGTGCGCCAGAGTCACTGGGAGCCAGGAGTGTCACCTTGTCTGGGAGTATGGGTCCTAGTTTTTAATCAGGAAGTTTTCTTGCTTAATTTGAAATTCTAAGTGCTGCTGACAGGATCACATGTGACAATATAATTCATTATTAGTATTAGCACTGTATTTTAGACTATACATTTGATATAAACATATTGCAGCAAAAGAACAGATTCTGTCATCCCAGGTCATCATCTTAATTGAAACACAAACGATGAAAATGTTTCTGCTGACGTATCAATTTGGCAATCAGTGTATATGCATAATTCCCATATGTGCATACACACTTGACATACTTTTGTAAGAATATTTGCTTCAGAGCCTGAGGATCAGTGCTGCTAATTCTTGCATGTAGAAAATAAGGTGATGTTAATGCTTGCTTTTCCCTCAGAATACCTTTTTGAAAGGATATAGTATTATGATGCAGAACTTTAATGCTCCGTTTTATAATACTGTAGCTATGAACATAAGGAATGTTTGGATAAAATATGCTTATTTGGCCCATTTTTGTTGTCCAATATTCTTCTCTGGTACTTGTTTTCAAAAACAAGCGTGTTAGGAATCTGTGGCAGGTAACTGCAATGGCACACAGCAATGAGAAAGATAGATCTGAATTTAAGCTAAGCTCTCTATTCATAACCCCTGTAAACTGTATTCTTATGACTCACCTTGATAATTTGTGTATTTCGCTGCCAGCAGAGCAGTAGTGCCAACAGTGCCCTGTTAATTACTGTTAAATCTTGCAGGCAAACGCTACTTTGATAAATTAGCAAGAATACTTTCTGCTTGCAGGAAAGTCAAGTCAACACAGGGCATGGAACTACATAAGGAAAGCAAGCAAGCTCTGCTTTCAAAGGGCATATTTTGCCCAGGTTTATAGCAAACCAGTTAATAATGTTCATATTTTTAAAGGAGAAAAATATAAAGTTTCCATCCCAATATTCTCAAGACATGAGGACTGTGAGACCATGAGATCTACCAATGGCATGGAAAGCGGAATTACTAGTTTGTGATCCAAGCTTTCAGACATTGGAATAGTAAGGCGTAAAGTTACGTAGTTTTATAATTTTTTTTCCCTCCAAAAAGTTAAAAAAGAAAAAAATGAAAAGAATAATTTTTTAAGAAACCTCTCCAATTCATTTTTTGATCTCCCTTGTATGTGTCAGAGTTAACAGAAGTGCACTTTATTAAGCTGCATCAGAATCAAGTCTGCCTGTTGCATCTTCAGATTTTTAAAACGTAATTACATTCAAGAGTTTGGTAAGAAATCAGCCTTGTCCTTAGACTTCATGGGAGCCTCAGCATCTGTTACTGTTCTGAAATGGCCTTTTAGCAAACCGGCTATGAAAATAATAATACCAATCTTGTTCAAAGCACTCGCCTTCCTTCTGATGGCTTATTTTCACATTCCTAACAGAATTATTTGTCATTTACATAAAACAAGACCTTAATTTCATAACCTACTATCTTTGCTTATTTAAGAAAAATTATTTTTAAACTCCTCATGCAGAAACTAAATTTGTTCCTAGAATTGTCAAGCAGGGTAAAATGGGCATTTTTAGATTTTTTTCCAACACAGTAATAAGCAAAACCTCTGTTACAAAATAACAGAAATCTGTTGGAGGCCAGACACAAGCAGCAAATGAAAATACAAAGCGTGCTATTATGATGCTTTCACTGATAGTAATATTAATAGACTGCTGATCTCTCCTGTAAAAAGGCAAAGACCAGTTTGAGCTTGGTGTATTTTTATAGAAGAAAGACATTTTCCTATTCATAGGCAAGTGTCTGGCTCTTTCTAATTCAGAACAAATTCACGCTGTTGGTGGCAAATAGTATTACTGTCATGTCCTGAGACCTGTGCAAAGTGAGACATTCCGGAGGTTGGTATTTCCTTCCTTTCACTTTCCCATACCCAGCAAACTCCCTCCAGCCTCTGTGAAGGAGTTTCTAGTTGTCTGCAGCCTTTTTTCTTGGGTGGTTAAGCTAGCCAGAGAGACGAAGGACAAGTCGCCCTGAGTGGCTTTCCCTCAGACAGCCACCCAAAATTTTGTATTGCTTTTATGTTCTAGTTCTCAAAACAGGTAGACAGGTTGCAGAGAGTTTTATGCCTCCTGGTAAATCACAGTAACTACATTGCATACTGGTTTCGTGCTCCCTAGGGATAATTCTTCAAATATCTCATCCATCTGAATCCTTTTTTGGTTACTAAAGATGAAACAATATAAAGAGCAATCTGTGAGAAAGACTGGACTGGAAGTGATTTTTAGGTGATATTTAGGTGGCAGTTTCAGTATTTCAGATTTAGTTGTGCATTTCCCACGAATGTAGGGAAAAAACAGTAGATAAATTCCTTCTGCAGCTTTGATTCTCTCAACTACTACCCTTAAACCTGTCTACTCTTAAATGTTCCATTCCTTTTGCACTCTTTTTTCTATTGTATTATTTCTTCTTTCCTCTATTGTCAAATTAATTTTCGCTTCTTTGTTGTTCAACCTTTTTCCTCTTTGGTCATGTAGTGACTCCTCTATGTTGATGAATTCTGTCACAAGGATTTTTAAGAGAAGATAATATTACAAAGAACTTTGACCTCTTTGAAAGTTCACTTTGATCTACAGGCTTAGGATTCACAGAAGTATATGTATTAGCACTCATGGCAAGCGGGATACTGGAAGTTGTTGCACCTATGAATTGATTCTTAAATTTTCTTTCTACACTGCCATACACCCAAGTTTACTCTGCTGAATGCGTCAGGAGCAGGAACATCTAGATGATTACAGGGTAGAGGAAGCAGGCTCACTGGCAAAATGACCTTTCCTGAGAATGCACCTTTTGGTCTGTGGATGTAAAAGGTGAACTGTGTTTTCTGTCACTGACTCTGGGCAATGTTTTCTGTCATTGACTTCAAATACTGGACTAAGGAAGTTTCTCATTGTTTTGTTGTGTAGTTGAGACTTATGTGAGCTTAAAATTGTATGCCAAGCTTGGGAGGTTTATTTTCGTTAGATGCTTCAGAGACCTGGCATGGATATACCCTTGCTTTGCAAGTCGGGGCTGACTGTGCTGCTGGTATGTTTGGGCTCTCTGGGGCTATGCCCTGAAGAGGAAGGGAATCGGGGGGCGTATCACAGAATGGTAGGGGTTGGAAGGGACCCCTGGAATCATCCAGTCCACAAGTATATGCAAGTATTCTCTGAGAGCCTGAGTCGCAGTGCAGTAAGAATGAATAACTTGCAGACGTTTCTTTTGATGCATCTTTTTTGTACGTAGAAAGGCTCATCACATCTCTAGTTCTTTGCTGCTCTTTTGAAATGAAATTTTCTGCCATTCAGTAAAATCTAGTAATGTCAGGATGGTAATAGTCATACGTGATCCCATTCATCTGAACACACAAATACTTTTTTTTTAATAAGTTACAATTGTAGCTGTAACCACTGTTCACGCTGACCTCCTTGTGTTGCTTGCGTTAACTGGTTGGCAATTTTGCTGGGCAATGAAGCAGAGCAGAGTTCAGGTTGGGCTAACTTCCTCAGTGTTTTCTCAGTTGCTTCTGCTTACCAAGTACTGTGTTGTCAATGCTACTCAGCCACTAAAAGAAAGTCAATTAGCCATAATTTATTTATTAGAGCATTTTGGTAGAGTTTGCATGGATATTCTGAATGGAGTTCAGAATCACTCTTCATTCAAGCTATCAGCTTGTTATACAAGTATAAGGCATATAGTAATTAAACTCTTCTTTCTGCCTCCAGCTCCATGGATTTGTATTTCCATTTTCTAACGGCTGTTACAGCGACATTGCGGTATTTCCCTAGTATCCTTACTGGGTGTCTCATTAATACTAAGGAAATGCCCTATATCCCAGTCATGGCTGGTTAAGTGGTACAAGAAAAGCAGGAATAAATGGAGAACTAACATAGTTGAAACCAAAACAAAGACTTATCTCAGAGAAGCTGTTTTAACTTTGGCAAGAAATAAGTGTATTTGTAACATAATTTAACTGCAAAGCATTCCTCCAAATTAAATATGAATATCCTGATATTTGCATACTCATACTTCCTAAACTGTAGCTGAGATCTGCTTGATACACAGGATTCTAGTGATTTTTTTGAAAACAAAAAGTATACTATAACACATTCACTAGTAGCAATGCTTATCTGGAATTCTCTTTTAATGAGGTAACCCTTTTCTCAAGAATGTGTGTATTACATAGAAGAAGTTCATTGAATGATACCATAGATTTCAGCAAGAAAAAAAATGTCTAAATATATTCCAGTTGGCAGCCTGAGATTTGTGAAACACACCAACAAATCATAGAATCATAATGGTTGGAAAGGACCTCCAGGATCATCAAGTCCAACCTTCATCCCAACATCTTCCTAACCACTAGACCACAGCCTCAAGTGCTACATCTACTCATTCTTTAAACACCTCCAGGGATGGTGACTCCACCACCTCCCTGGGCAGTCTGT